>JAOPGA020000562.1:0-51893 GCA_026419775.2 Acrasis kona
AAAAAATCTGAGAGAACTTATAAAATGTTTATGGAATACAAAAAATATACCTCAACGAACGTATAAGGAGACAAAACCGATTTTCTCGAGAGTAATATTTATGGTCATTGACGCGATGAGAGCAGATTTAATGTTCAACAGCGGAGGCATGCCATTCACACTTTCTCACACCTTCGAATCAAAGAACTCGTTTATCGGACACGCACATCCACCAACCGTGACGCTACCGAGATTACGCTCCTTGATGTCAGGTTCGATGCCTGTGTTCTTGGATGTACTCAACAACCTAATACCCTCTGATTATGACGAATTACAATCCTCATCAACAAACGAGGACTCAATTCTTCATAAAATGAGAGACATGAATAAAACTGTTACTTTGTTTGGTGATGAAACCTGGATGAGGTTATACTCTAGTTTTGGTCCACGCTCATTCTCTTCCAACAGTGATCCAGTAACTTCTTTTTTTGTAACAGATACTGTTCAAGTTGACATTAATGTTACCAGACATCTCGATGAAATTTCTCGTCAAGATTTTGGTTTTTTAGCTCTACATTACCTCGGACTTGACCACTTGGGCCACGTAGGTGCTGGTCAAGATATGATCAAAAATAAATTATTAGAAATGGATAATGTTGTCAAGACATTATGGGAATTTGTTGATAGTAATCAAGACACTGTAATTGTATTATGTAGCGACCATGGTATGACGGATAGTGGTAATCATGGTGGAGCAAGTAATGCGGAGACAAAGACTTTTATGACTTTTCTCAATCCTAAATTCTCTAAATTTTATTCTGATTTTGAACACTCTAATAGCGTAGAACAGGTTAACCAAATAGATCTTGTTCCCACTCTATCCACTCTGTTAGGAATTCCAATCCCTAGACACAATATTGGTAAACTGATTGTTAATGCCTTTGAACCTTTTGGGCAAGATATTGTTATTCAGGGACTTTCGAAAAATTCCGATCAGCTCTTGAATGTTTATCTGTGTGGTATGACTGAGAGTGATGTCCAATCTCTTTCTGATTCATATTTTGAACTTTACAAAATTGCTGTTAACTGCCATTATGACTACCAAAACGAAAAAAAGCAATGTAGCAACTCAAACCAAGTCATTGAGCGCTACCAAGAATTTTTATCAGAACTAAGCAAGCACATGGTTCGTCAAACTACAGACTATAACTTGCAAGGCCTTTACATATCAGTCGCAGTCATTTTATTTTCTGCCATCATATTACTCTTCCTAACAATTCAAAAGATCGGTTTTGGCAATAATCACTTTATTCAATATTTGTTGTATGCATTACTTGTTCTGCACTTGCTTAGTTTAACAGGAAGCAGTTTAATAGAAGAAGAACATCAATTTTGGTTTTATTCATCAAATACAATTTGTTTGTTGTTAATGTTTTATCAATACACAACAGGTGGTAGCTACCTACCACTAATTGGTGTGGCACTAGCATCCAGAGCATTACGCTCATGGAATATTAGTGGTATAAAATGGAACGAAGTAATACAAGAGAGACAAAAAGCAGGATTGCCATTAGATTGGACCTGGCTTACAATAAGTGGCATTCTATCAGAAAATGAGCATATAGCTTTTATGATTGCTCGTCTAAGTGTTGCTTTGGTGTTTATAATTAGTATTCTAAATTTAAGACTTGTCAAAAACTATACTTCTTCACAACGCCTTGTGCATGCACTCTTATCTTTAACTTCTCTTATTGTGGTTGTTTTGTATAAATTTTATGGACCATCGCTCTGGTGGCCAATAAGTTCTATTCACATACTTTATGGATTCCATCTCGCACAGTTGGTTCTTGTCTTGATTCCTAATGGCGAATCAACTTCATACAAACTGTGTAGGCTCATGTCCATATGTACCAGTATGTGGTTGTTATTAGAGAGAATTACAAACTTTGGTGCCATCAGTCTCATTGCGTTGCAATCTCACATTATTATCAAAACACATATCAATAGTGACAAGTCATTAAATGAAACTGGTTGGTGGATCATATGCCACTTTTTTGGCATGTCGTCCTACTATGCAATGGGAAGATCTATATCAATTGCTGCAGTTGATTTCGGAGGTGCTTATCAAGGCTTACAAGATTATCAACCAAACCTATTGATTGTATTAATTTTCCTTCTGCAATATAATGCCTCAGATCTTATTCTTTTTGTCATCCGTAATGATTTCTGTAAACACAATACACAATGACACACAAACAAACTGGGTTGTGCGTTATTTGTACGTGCTATTCGGTCTGCTTAGATCGCCCAGGGTGTTATTAGGAAGTGGAATGCTGTTAGCAATGAAGGACCATTTATTTATATGGAGTGTATTTTGTCCCAAGTTCTTGTATGAGCTGGTTGACACATCATTCTCTCTTTTCGTGTGCTCTGCTCTGGTTATTGGATCTATATTAATGTACACAAAAAGCAAATGAATAAACATTTATTGACAACATTTTTTATTATTCGGTAAAGGTGTCTCCTCTGTTTTCTTTTCATCATGAATTGTAACAATAGTGGTTCCCTTCTCCGCAGAAGGATTGATGAATGCAGAGTCGCGACGGTAAAAAGTTCTGGGACTCGAATCACCCTTTGTAGGAACCCTGCCTTTCGAGGTGTTGTCAGTTATTCGACCCAATACTTCGATAAACGCTTGTTCGACATTTATGGAATCTTTAGCCGAAGCTTCTATGAATAAAAGTTTCTCCTGCTTTGCGAATTCGACACCTTCGCGTGTTTCTACTTCTCTGTTGGATGTCAAATCGCATTTGTTTCCAACTAAAATTACAACTGCATCAACGTCCGCATACCTAAAAAAAGTTAGTTACTGTGGTGAATGCACTTACTTTCTGAACTCCGCTAACCATTCTCTTGCTGATTCTAGACTGTGTCTGTTAGTAACATCGTATACTAGCACAGCTCCTTTTGCTCCTCTAAAATAGGATATGGCCAGACTTTTGAACCGCTCCTACAATATAAGTCAATTTGAAGAGAATTTTCGCATTACTTGTCCCGCTGTGTCCCACTACAAATTTATACAAAACTGAATGCACGAACATACGATTTGTGATTGACAGATTTCCCCTGTTGGTAAAGTTATTGTCTTCGTTGTCATCTCCATGCCCAAAGTTGATTTATTATCAATATGGAATTCATCGCGAGCGAATCTGGTGAGAAGGTTACTCTAAGCTAATGACATTCTCCTCAATTAAATTACAAACCTTACCGACTCCACTTTCTCCAATCATGATGATCCGTACCATAATGTGAGGACTGCCCAGAGACATCTTGGTTACAAAAAAATAGACAACTAAATATGAGCGAATTCGGTCAGATTTTCTGAAATGACCAATTTACTTATTAGACTCATCTTATGGTTGTGAGCATTACGTTCAGAACACGAGGCAACCCTCACGTTCAACTGCCAAAAATCATCCCAACTAGTCCGTTCCGAAGTTGGTTGGATTCGTTTTGGTTACAGCATATCAAATTGCTTTATTAAATTGTTTTTTTGAGCCACCACTTTTCGCACTCAGATTCTTTCTTGATCTGGGACTTGACATAACGAGATACTGGGAGGTTCATGTTTGTGTTTTAACGACACATTATTCCAGTCGTTAGCAGTTGTCGTTAGTTCGCTGCATTCATCTTCGCTGACATTCATGTTTTTAGTAGCTTATTATACACTCTGACACATTAATATTTGTTGTAACTTTACAAATATAACGGTTAGTTGATGCTTTGTCTGAAACACGAAGGTGTTAATTACCAACTCTCAAACAATAGGTTCTTAATTGGTAGGGAGCGTTTATGTGACTTGAATATTTATGTAAGAAAAAAGTTACGTATAGCTTGAACTTTATAGCATCCCAGCATTAGTCAAAGACATGCTGTTATCGAGCGTGCTAAAACATTGGATAGCGAGAACCCTCTATATATTATAAAGGATCTTGGAAGCACAAATAATACATTTTTAAACGGTGCTCCTCTTCAACCCTGGACTTTGACGAAGATCAGTATTGGAGATCAAGTAAAATTCGGCTGTTGCGAAGATATTTTTGCGTTTGATGTATACAATCAGGAGGCATCAAAAGAGATGGAACATGAGTACTTGAAAAAATATAGCGAATTTATAGATGATGAAAACTCATCTTCCTGTTGTAGCGTTGCCGAACACCCTGAACAGTTGTATGATAGCAAATATCTTTCCATGCTGCAGTCAATAGATTCTCGCTTAAAATCTCTTGAAGATTCAATGAACGCAACTCAGCAGCCTACTACAGATCTCAACACATTAAGCGACAGCAATACTCAAACAGATCCCATTTATATCGAAGCCGCAAAACCTGGAGTTTATGAATGTTCTGTAGTCAAATCGGAGATTGAATATGTTTCCGATAAAATGGAATCTCTAAAAGTATCTATAAAACACTTAGAACACCAGAATTCTCAGCTCTTAGGCAAGCTTGACGAAAAGCACTTGAATCTAAAGTGCTTTATTGAAGAGGAGAAAAGGATTCAAAGGGAGTTTGAAACAGCGGCAGCTGATCGACGACATAGAGCCCTGAAACAAGAGCTAACATTGCTGAGAAGTAGGGACATATCCAATGCAAAATATTCTAAATATGCAAGCTGTAAGAACCTATCTCTTGGTTAATATTATTCTAATTATTCTTATAGGGGACTTCCTCGTCGGTGAGCCAAAAAAAAATATTACATATGACATAAACGCAAATGACTCTGATGATGACTTGGAAACCATAGAACTAAAGTGGGACATGCAAAAAATCTATTACCTAACGGGACTAAAGTCTTACGATTGAAGAGTAGATGTAACAGCAATCATAATGATTTTTCTGCTACAAAAGTATTACACTCACGACAAGTATATTAAATTAAAGCATTTCAAAAACTAAACAATCTCATTTATACAGTTGCAAATATCACTTCCAATTTGTCCTTAGTACTGGAGTTGTATTAGCTCTCTCAAATTTTGGTCTGCCAGTAGGTGTGGAACTCTCCTCTCCTAATGAAGAGTTCAGTGCTGAATTAATAGAGCTGTTAGTAACGCCATTATTTTGACTTTGTACTCTAACAAATGGTAACATTTGCTGAAATCTGCTCATAAGTGAGGATGTTGAAGGCTTCTCTTTCTCAGTAGGCTGTGAACTTGGCAGTGATATGGTGAATGGATCTGGAAAAACGTAATATTCCATTATTTGGTTCAACTCCTGAACATCATAAGCATTTAATGAAATACTTCCGCTGTACTGTCTCCTACTCTCATCACTGGTATCCACATGCGCAACAGCGTCCCTCCTACCATTGTACATCTATACAATCTGTTTGTAGCTACTAATAAAGTGAAATAAATTGTTCAAAACATCTTGCGGAGTGGATCCCTCCCCATCCGGCAGTCAACCAGTACTAAGCGGAGACCGAGAGTTAAATATGTCCGTTCAAATTATAACGAACACTGTTGTACAATAGTGTGTATCATGCTAAAAATTAATTGTAATTCCTAGCTAACGATCATATTGTATAAATACATGTCTCCATCTGTTGTAGAAGTATCGGTTGCAAGTTAACTTTTACAAAACAAAAGGAATATGGAGATGACATTACCTCGAACCGTTCCTTCTGGTAATGTAAGAAAGGGACGCGGAATTATTAGACAATATATAAAGAAGCTCAAAAGAACTCCAGCGAGAACAAGATATATTGCTGTCGGTATAGTTTCGGCAGTTATCCTACTATACTTGTTTGTTTTCCGCTCTAGCGATACTCCGAATACCGCAACAAAACTTGGAGTACCTTCAGATGCGCCAGTATCAAAAATAATAAGCTCCGAAGTCAAAGAAAACCAAAACGCTCTTTTGGCGGTTGCCGATGATAAGGATAATCACTTCGACCCATTCAAAAACGTTCAAATCATTTCGTGGGAACCAAGAGTTTTCGTCTACAAAAACTTTTTGTCATCCTCCGAGTGCCAATACCTTATTGATTGTGGAAAGGATCACTTGAGCAGATCTCAAGTTGTTGGACAGGATAAATCTGAAGTTGTAGAGG
The DNA here is from genome assembly GCA_026419775.2 of Acrasis kona. Taxonomy (NCBI): domain Eukaryota; phylum Heterolobosea; class Eutetramitea; order Acrasida; family Acrasidae; genus Acrasis; species Acrasis kona. The sequence continues at coordinate 6,091 of JAOPGA020000562.1, forward strand.
CGAGGTCCTCTTTTGGAGCATCTCTAACAAGAGAACAAACAAGGGCTATCGACCAACGTATATCTGCAGTTACTCATTTCCCAATTGAAGTAAGATTACAACGATTCTATAATTAACCACAAACCAGAATGGTGAACATTTATACTTGCTAAGATATGGATCAGACCAAGAGTACAAACCTCACTATGATTGGTTTGCAGATGATTTGGGTAAAGAATGGAAGGACATGTTGGAAAGGAGTGGTCAAAGGTATGCCACCATGATCATTTACTTGTCGGATGTTGAAGAAGGAGGAGAAACTACTTTCCCAAACATTAACAAGGCCATCAAACCAGAAAAAGGAGATGCCTTGCTGTTCTATGACATGAAGCCTACATGTGAAGTAGATCACCTCACCCTACACGGAGGAGAAAAAGTCAAGAAAGGTGAAAAATGGATTGTAACAAAATGGATACATCAAAAGAAGTACACTGATGCATAAAATGATTTTATTGTTAATTGTAATTGTCTTTTGTGTACATTTCATAAAGGTTTTTACTTGTTTCGCTTCCGAAATCTTCTTTTGCGACTTCGAAGTTGTACTGTATGGGTAGAGCAGCAAGTGCCATCTCTCCATCCTTCTTGAACATGTCGGCAAGTTGATTTGGTGTTTTACACACTTGAAGAACGCTCTCAGCGTGTCTTGTTGAAATGTCGTCAACGTGACATAACATCCTACCAAATACATTGTCTTTTGTGTGATAATAATTCTTACCCAGACTACAACTAAACTCTTCGAAACAGATCATGTCATCTTGCTCTGATGTGAATGCATGTGACTCTAGACCATCCTGTTCTAACATTGAATGTATGATTTTTGTCATTTGTTCAAGTAGCTCTATGGTGGCGTCTACTGTTGGTGTCTGTCTGACAAAGAATCCATCTGAACTGATGAGACGTATGACTGCTTGTTCCATGTTTTGTTTGGGAAGTCTTCCTTGTTGTAGAGAAGAGCTACCCTCTATAACGTACATTACATTGCAAATGCCACTTTCTCTCATCCTGTACCTCTGTTCCTTGTACCTTCCATCTACGATACTTGCGGCCAAGTCACCAACTGCTTTTCTTTCAATGATGAAATCTAGTACAATCTCTTCTTGTGTTTTAATGTTCCTAGCAACCCATAACATGTCACCGAGGCACAGCTGACACCGTCTTGTGGTTACTTTTTTGGATATTCTATCATAAATGTATTCAAATTGACGATTGGCCTTCTCTCTTTGGTCTATAAGCAGAACAAGTTCGTGTGTAGGGGAAAACAATTGATGTGGATTTATCTTTGTTTTCTTTGGGCTCATACATTTGAAGGAATTGAAATCTAGATAATTTGTTGGTATGACTTCTTCTTCATTGTCATTGTCGTCATCTATTAATTCGACAACCTTCCTCTTTTTATTTACAACTTTTTGAACACTACAAAATGGATTAACCATGTCACATAAACCTTTATTGTCATTTGGCGCTGTGGAATCAGATATCCACGCGTACATTACATTTTCATTGGATGAGTCTACACTTTGAAACAAATGTTGGATTAATTCTTTTTGTACATTTTCAACACAAACTAAAAAATTCACCCCCTTATCATTTATTTCAACACCAGCCTCGTCCTTGTGAGATACTTTAGCCTTGTTAGAATCAACATAATGTACATTACACACACATTCATTGTTTGTTGGAGAAGTAACTTTATCATCTTGTTTTTCAATTTTATCAACCTTACAAGTATCAGTTTGTTGACACGTCATCTCATTAGCATACAAATCGAGTTTTTCTGCAACATGGATTCCATCCGATGTAAGTGCAAATCTTGGTGGTTTTGTTCTTTTATGATGAATAACCAGCCTCTTCTTTATTAAGGTGCCCTTCATACAACTCCATCCACTGTAGGCAAGTCTCCCACCAGATGCAGTCATTGGAATATCAGACAATGATGACGCTTGTGACACTAGTTCTGTTTTGGTCATTTTGCCCTTGTAATATCCCTTAGAGTTGTTCAGATTCCTATAAAGTGCAACAAGTAATGCCCAAGCGGCAGAGCGAAATTGAGGTTTGTATTCTCTATTGTTTGTTACTTTTTTTGGTGATCTCTCTATTGATGGCTTTTTGAGCACCCCACACTTTAGAAGGTAGTCATCAATTTTCTGTGCTAATACAGGTCCAACACCATCAAGACTTCGAGCCTCGCTTCCTGATCGTATTGGAAGTGGGTACCGTTCTGCCGCACGAAGTGCTTTCGCACAAACAATGCGCTGTTTTTCGCGCTTTTTGTCCTTTGCAGTCTGTTCTAGTTTTTTAAGGCACGCTACTATATGGGGATTTATTTTGATTCCTACATTATCGTCATTTGCTGGTTCTTCACTTTTCATTGTTGTTTGTGTTCATAACTTCAAGTATAAAATTGTAAAAAATTCTACCTGGACCGCGATCATAATATTTTTACTAGGTTTGCAATGTAGGCCTTCGAGATGCTACCCGAGTATACGAAATAAGTCTCTCAAGCCACAGGGTCCGTTATACAGTTACCGATGAGCCCATATGAAACACCATTCAGCACTATACCACAAAGCACTGATCGAGGGACACCGATTAAAATAAATTTATATAATTGTTTAGATTTTATTGATCCATTTCAATTGATGACTAAATGTATTTTCATACTGACAATATAATCTTCCCATGTGGTGAATCCTCCCATACAATGAATTCTACTATGAACCCTCGTATGATAAATAAATCACAACTTGATGTAATTTGTGAAGATGCAGCACAATGTGACATTTGGGATACAATTTACAACAAGGGTCGTCGTTTACTTTCGCTGAACGTGTCTCATTCACTTTCATTTCAAGGTGCTTTACTTTCAATGGATAGAGTATATGTACTCAGAATAGTGAACGTAAACAAAGTGCTTCGATAGCATTCAATAAACATTGTCCTGTACATTGAAAAGTATTAGCTCTTTTATAAATGCTCATTTGTGATATACCGTAGTATGAATGCATAACGATGTCTTGTTGAAAATGTCTAATCTCGCATTCTTACATACCGTCTTATTTCTTCATATAAAGTTATTTTGTAACTAGGCAACCAATCCTGGATGAATTTCACAGACTCAACCGAAAACAAAATTTTGTGAAAGAAAATAAACAATGGGTGCCAATAAGACATTGTCCATCAAGCTTCGCTACGCCAAGAAGATTCGTCAAAACAGACCCATCCCTTATTGGATTCGTTTTAGAACAGACAACAAGATTAGGTAATTATTCGATAAAGATTTAACATGCTAACCACCCATGTAGATACAACGCCAAGAGAAGACACTGGAGAAGAACCAAGCTCAAGTTCTAAATTCGAAGATTAATATTGATGTTTATAATATTGATAAAGTATCACATCTTGAAAATTATTTTTCTGTTCAACAATTACTTTAAATTACGACAATGAGAACACACACGTGCTAACACTATTTAGCATCTTTTCCGCTTTATATATTTTATTTGACCACAGGCTTATAGTTACTGCAATCAACGGTAAAGTAAGTTCCGAACACTTCTACATTTTAAACCCAAACCCATTTTTGGTTGTTTCAACAAGTCACGTTGTTGTCACCATTAAAGCATCTACAATGTTTGCGGTAGCACTCTGAACACATTAAAATGCTGAGAAGAAGGCACATGACAAACATTAGGTTAAAAAAAGCACTAAGAATACATTTTATTATTGTACAAATGTAATCGATGGACATCCATCCCCAGCGCAAAGCGGCTTGTCATCCACGAACAAGTTTAATTTTGAAACATTTGCTGAAGTCCATGAAATTGGTACGGGACACTGTATCTGACACGGAGACAACACTTTCCCAACGGTCTTGATGTTTTGGATATTATCTAAAGATTGATATTGGCATGTTATTGAACTACAAAACTTGATGGGAACCTCCACCGGAACAGAAACATCAACAAATGATGTCTGGTTCAACTTGAAGCATGACCTACTCGTGAACAAACCCTTGATAGAACTGCAATGTAAACTCTGCTTTTTCAACGTATCCACATCAGCGTTACATGCTTCTACTAAAGTATTTTTAATGAAACCATCCCAAGCAGTCAACGACACTCTCTTTGCATTATCCTTCATATCTTGGCTCATACTAGCGCACTCAATCGAGTTCATCATGAACATTTTCAAATCAGCAAGGTTAGTACCCCAGCTCATGTAAGAAGCATAGGTATCAAATGTCATGTTATTGTAGGTCATGAGTCCAGGATCGTCGCTTGAAATAACTACTTTGAGTCCAGCAGCCATGTAGGTGACTGCAGGATGAGATCTCAGATCAGGTATGTAAGCAAGTATTTGGTTACTAATTGGACATGTTTCCACGCACATTCCCTTCGCACGAATTTTCTCCATCAAAGCGGGATGTCTAATTAATGAAACAGCATGTCCCAACCGCTTGCTACTGAATAAATAAGCGTCAAACAAATTGTATTCCGTTGCTTCGTCATATCCATGTGATAACAAGTTGGGTGCTTCTATATCTCCTGGTTGTTCAGTCTCTCCGGAATGGAAATAGTAATCAACTTGTTGACCTTGTAATGATGGATATAATTGGTTCAAGCTCTTTCCTGCATCTTCTTGTCCCACCAAGTCAAATCCATTCACAATATTTTTTAACTCTGGGTGGCCGCGTAGTTGTTTGAAGAGATCAATGGACTTTAGATAGGAACCAACAATACTAGATCGACCTGCGGCCATAATGTAGGAAATACCAACAAATGTCGGATGAATTTTTTTATATTCGTCCGTTATGGACTTTAAATGTAAAAGCTCATTGACACCTCCTATTCTATTTCTTCCACATGAATCATTGTTCGAATGGGTGTAATCAAAGTTGTAAATGTATCCTGGAAAATCTCTAAACTCTGCAAAGGACACGCCATCGCTAATCATATTCTCTATAGTGTTTCTTATTCTCATCTTGAACACTGGCTCGAAGCATGTGAGCCCAGCTCCCAGACCAAACTTGTAGTGGAAGATGTCCCACATTTGAGCAGCCTCGTATCCTTGATATGGTAAATCTTCTGGACCAATTGTGACAAGTCGGTAGATTTCATCCGTGGTGTGGGTATTTCCGTGCTTCCACTTGCAGTTTGATGTTTTGGGTTTTCCTGTACAGTAAGCATGTGAGTTAGCATCTGTATCGCTTGGAAAGTAGGATGTGGAGACTGCAACTCCATCACAATATAATATGTACAAGTGGTTCCACAAGTAATCGTCACTTCTGATGTAATTTATAATGGCCCTGTAATCAAAAGCAGCACCTGCATGAAGATGTAAATGCCCACCTTTTGGCATCTTTCTCAGAACTTGGAACACCTTTGATTGTGGAATTTGATCCCTTACTTCGTAGTAATTGTGTGCAGATAGAAACTGGTATTTTTGTTTCGACGAGTACCTAGTGTCTACTTCGTTCTGTTTTAGAGTGTGTAGATAGTTGTTCACAACTTCCTCCTCTTTTGTTAGTTTTATGCTCGAAGAGAACCTCAAGGAAGCATCGTCTTGTAGTAGTTTTTCCCTAGCTAGATCATATGCACATCTGTTATCAGCCACAACGTGGTATATTGATAAGAACAACAGGAACAGGATGTTCATCATTATTTTTCTTTTATTCAGTCAAAAACAAAAACGGAAGTGATATATTCTGATATTACAATCAACTTCGGGAGTTCAATTGTGAGGAGCTTACCTGAAAAGTTCGCCGAACGTGCCCCGTTACTCCTTCATATAATCGAACGGGTGTACGTCAATGAAGATATATAATCAGTGTATAGAAGGGTAATATACCAATCGATAGTTGGGTGATTAAAATTTTATGACTATACGTACTCTTTTTTGAACAGTTATCTGCAATTTTATGAAGTCCAACAATATTTAAAAATATTAACTAAGTAAACGATTTAATATATTCTACTTGGCACAATCATATGATTTTAGATCAGCGCCCTAACCAACAGTTTGTACTAGTTTCGATTCAGCCGAATAGTTTTCGAATCTGTATAAAAGAGTCAATATTGTCTTTTAAGGTTAACGCAAAGGTTTTAAAAGTAATTGTCCATAAAAGGTGACATTGCTGAGTGCACAATAAAACAAAGAATTTTTCTTCTTCACCAGTATGAAGATAAAAAATATGATCAAGAGTTTCATCATTGCACTCTGCTTGATTGCTTTAATCTATGCACAGATTAGCGATCAATACGGTGAGAATAACAGTAACCGTGATAACTCAAACATTGCATTTAGAGCAGAAAACGATGATGATCGCATGAATAGACCTAGTGGCAACTCTGGATCCAACAACAACAACAGACCTAGTGGCAACAGTAATAGCAACAATAACAACAGACCATCAAGTTCAAACAACTCAGGGTCCAACAATAGACCATCCAACAATAACAACAACGGTGGTGGAAGTAGACCTGATTCGAACGATGATAGAGATCGACCAAACAACAACGGTGGAAGCAATAGTCGTCCTTCAAACAACAACAGTAACAACGATCGTCCTGGATCTAGTGGAGGTAATAGCAGACCTAGTGATAACGACCGTCCTTCTTCTGGTGGTTCCAATAGACCTGATAACAACAATGGAAACAATCGTCCAAGTAATAATGATGGATCCAATAGACCTAGTGGCAATAGCAATGATCGTCCAGGAAACAATAACTCGAACGACAACAGACCAAATAACAACAACAATAGCCAAGGTTCTTCAAGACCAAATAACAGCGGATCGAACAACAACAACAATGATGGTGCTGGATCTAATGGAGGTGGCAGTAGACCTGATAACAATAATGGTGGAAGTGGATCCAATAGACCTAATGACTCCAACAGACCAGATAACAACAATAGACCACCTTCAAGCACTCAACGTCCTGGAAACAACAACAATGGAGGATCCAATAGACCAGGTGATGATGATGACAATAACAGACCAGGCAACAACAATAGGCCGCCATCAAGTACCAACCGTCCAGGAGACAACAACAACAATGGTAATAATCGACCTGGAAATAACAACAATGATAATAGGCCAGGCAATAACGACGATAATGATAGGCCAGGCAGCAATAACAACAACAGACCACCATCAACAACAAGACCTCCTTCCAGTACTAACCGCCCTGGTAACAACAGCAACGATAACAGGCCAGGTGGTAGTGACAATGATAGACCGGGGAACAACAATAACGGTAATAATGGAAACAACAACAACAACAACAACAACAGGCCACCTTCAAGCACTCAACGTCCTGGAAACAACAATAATGGAGGTAGCAGCAGACCTGATAACAATAATGGTGGAAATGGATCCAATAGACCAGGTGATAATGATGATAATAATCGACCAGGTGGCAACAATAACAATAGGCCGCCATCAAGTACCAACCGTCCAGGAGGAAATGACAATAATGGCAACAACGGTAATAGACCAGGTGATGATGATGACAATAGGCCAGGTAACAATGGTAACAACAGGCCACCATCATCTACAAGGCCACCTTCTAGTACTAATCGTCCAGGAGACGACAATGGAAATAACCGACCAGGAAACAATGACAATAATGGAGGATCGAACAGACCAGGTGACGATGATAATAGGCCAGGAAACAACAATAACAATGGTAACAACAGACCACCCTCAAACAACAATCCTTCCGGAGGAAACAATAACAACAACGGAAACAGACCAGGTGATGATGATAATAGGCCAGGTAATAACGGTAACAACAGGCCACCATCAAGTACCAATAGACCAGGTGACAACAATAACAATGGTAACAACAGGCCACCATCGAGTACTAATCGCCCTGGAAATAATAATAACGGTAATAGACCAGGCGACGATGACAATGACAGACCAGGTAACAATAACGGCAACAACAGACCTCCGTCAAGTACGCCTCGTCCAGGTGGCAACAACAATAACGGTAACAGACCAGGAGACAATGATGACGACAACAGACCAGGTAACAACGGTAACAACAGACCGCCAAGTAGTACTAGACCACCGTCAAGTACCAATAGACCAGGTGACAACAATAACAATGGCAACAACAGGCCACCATCAAGTACCAATAGACCAGGTGGCGACAACAATGATAGACCAGACAGACCAGGAAACAACAACAACAATGGCAACAATGGTAATACAAGACCACCAAGCACAAGACCTCCATCTAGTACTCCACGTCCTAGTGGCAATAATGGTAATACTAGACCACCATCAAATACACGACCACCCTCAAGCACTAGACCACCATCCAGTACTCCTCGCCCAGGTAACAATGATAACAATAATGGCAACACTAGGCCTCCAAGACCCACTAATCGTCCAGGCGGCGACGATGACGATAATAATACCAGACCTCCATCTAGTACTCCTCGTCCAGGTGGCAACAATGGAAATACTAGACCACCAAGACCCACGAACCGTCCGGGAGATGATAACGGTGATGACAATAACACTAGACCACCATCTAGTACACCTCGTCCAGGTGGTAATAACGAGAATACTAGACCTCCGAGACCCACGAACCGTCCAGGAGATAATGACGATAACACTAGACCTCCATCAAGTACACCTCGTCCAGGTGGCAACAATGGAAATACAAGACCACCGAGTACTACAAGGCCACCTAGACCCACCAACCGTCCAGGCGGCAATAATAACAACAATACTAGACCTCCTTCCACCACTAGACCACCCTCTAGCACTCCTCGTCCAGGCGGCAATGATAACGAAAATACAAGACCACCAAGTACTACAAGGCCACCTAGACCTACTAACCGTCCTGGTGACAATGATGATAATGATAATAATACTAGACCGCCAAGGCCCACTAACCGCCCTGGAGATGATAACGACGATAATAATAGCACAAGACCACCATCAAGCACTCCACGTCCTGGTAACGATAACAACAATGAAAACACTAGACCACCAAGGCCCACTAATCGACCAGGTAACAATAATACTAGACCCCCATCTAGTACAAGACCGCCAAGGCCTACTAACCGTCCAGGCGGCAATGACGATAACAACAATAACCCAAGGCCACCATCAAGTACTCCACGTCCCGGTGGCAACAACGAAAATACTAGACCTCCATCCAACACGAGACCACCATCTAGCACAAGACCTCCAAGGCCCACTAATCGACCAGGTGACAATGATAACAATACTAGACCACCATCAAGCACAAGGCCACCTAGACCTACAAACCGTCCAGGAGATAATGATGATAACAACAACAACACTCGACCACCTTCAAGCACCAGACCACCAAGACCAACAAATTCTCCAGGTAATACCAGACCACCAAGACCTACGAATCGACCAGGTGGTAATGATAACAATACAAGACCTCCATCCAATACTCGCCCACCTAGACCCACTAATAGCCCAGGTGACAATGGTGACAACAATAATACTAGACCTCCTTCCAACACAAGACCACCATCAAGTACTCCACGACCAGGTGGTAATACAAGACCACCATCTACTACCAGACCACCAAGGCCTACCAATCGACCAGGTGGCAATAACAACAATACAAGACCTCCATCCAATACTCGCCCACCTTCGAACACAAGACCACCAAGTAACACCAGACCTCCATCCAGTACTCCACGACCAGGTGGCAATAATGGAAACACAAGACCACCAAGGCCTACTAACGCTCCAGGTAACACAAGACCACCAAGACCCACTAATCAACCGGGAGACAATGATGATAACGAAAATACCAATCCACCATCAAGTACTCCACGTCCAGGAGGTGACGGTGAAGACAATGATGATGGTAACAACACGGGCATTACTAGACCACCATCAAGTACTAACCCACCAGGTGACAATAATGACGACGATAACAATCCACCTTCCGACACTACGCCACCTACTCCCACAAACAGTCCAGGCGACAATGATGATAACGAAAATACCAATCCACCATCTAGCACTCCTCGTCCAGGTGGTAACAATGGAAACACAAGACCACCAAGGCCCACTAACGCTCCAGGTAACACAAGACCACCAAGACCCACTAACCGTCCAGGTGGTAACAACAATGGTAATACAAGACCTCCTTCCAACACTAGACCACCAAGGCCCACTAACCAACCTGGCAACACCAGACCACCAAGACCAACAAATCGTCCAGGAGGTAACAACAACGGTAATACAAGACCACCTTCTACCAATCCTCCCTCAACTACAAATAGTCCAGGTATGGATAACAACCCTGGAGATGATAACAACAACAATGGTTCAGATAATGAAGGTAACAACAACGAAGGTACCAACCCTCCATCAACTACGCAACCACCTGATATGAATAACGATAACAATAACAATGAAGGTGGTAACAATGATTACACCAATCCACCATCAAATACTCAACAACCTGGAATGGATAACAATAACAATGACGGTAATGGATCGGATGACAACATGAACAGTCCTCCCGTAAATACCAATCCACCTAATGATAACGACAACAATAACGAAGGAGGTAACAATGATGAAACAAATCCTCCTCAACCTACTAATCCACCAGTAAGTACCAACCAACCAGTTGATGATAATCAAAACACCAATCCACCTATGACTAATCCTCCATCACCAACTAATCCTGATGATAACAATGATAATGGCAATACAAATCCACCCTCGACGAGACCTCCAGTACCTACTAATCGCCCTGGTAGTAACAACGGAAACACTAGACCACCTAGACCAACCAATCGTCCAGGAGGTAACAATGGTAATACAAGACCACCTATTGGCACAAGACCACCAAGACCAACTAATGCTCCAGGCGGTAATAATGGTAATACTAGACCACCAAGACCAACCAATCGCCCAGGTGATAACAACGGCAATACGAGACCACCAAGACCGACAAATGCTCCAGGTAATACAAGGCCACCAAGACCTACCAATCCAGGCAACAATGGAGATACAAGACCTCCAAGACCAACTAATCAACCTGGCGATAACAACAACGGCAATACCAGGCCACCAGTCATTACCAGACCGCCAAGACCAACAAGACCTACTAATCGTCCTGGCAATACAAGACCACCAAGGCCTACTAATGCTCCAGGTTACACTAGACCACCAAGACCTACCAATCCAGGAGGAAACAATGAAAATACGAGACCACCAAGACCAACTAATGCTCCAGGTGATAACAATAACAATGGAGAAAATCAAACTACTTATCCTCCAGTTTCTGACGGCGGCGACTACACTAATGCACCAGGTACCCAACAACCAACAATCAATCCCACCAATCCACCACTTCCCACACGTCCCAACCATCCTTATCCAAATCATCACCACAACAATGATGATCACTGGGGATTAGGCATTGGTGTAAACACTGGTTTGGGAGTGGGTATTGGTATTGGTCAAAACACAAACACCTTTACATGTTCAAGCGGTACAGGTCTCTTTTATCGATTCGATAAGACCTCAAATATTGTTTCCATCATTGATTCTAGCGCAAGGTTAATTAATACTCACGTGCTACCGTTCCTTCCAAATTCTTGTCTTGTGTTGTATCAAACGTTGGCTGTTTCATGTGGCGTGAATAGTGCAACGAATAGTGGTGTTTGTGCCACCATAAACTTGAGTAGTGGATTGGTCGTTCATTCCATTCTTGTTCCTCATGGTTCTAGAGTACATCACGTACACAGAAACATCATCTATGTGGGTAGTTACAATGCTCACGAACAAACATGTTATTCTAGATACCACCTACACACGCTTAGACAAAAGAGAGGTCATGTGTGCATGAGTGGTAGGGCTAATATTGTTGGTGTGTTGAAATCTTCTAATACTTTGGTGGTGACTAGTCCAGCTATCACTGGATATCAGCTCATGGACGCTAACACTTTGTTACAAAGACCTAGCATAGTGGGAACTACTGGCGTTCCAGTTCGTATTGAAGGTGATATGATGATTAGTATGGAATCTAATCAACTAAGTCGCTTCGTTATCTCAAAGGACTGGATGGTCACTTCCAAGAGTCATTTGACCATTGGAACTGCATCTGATATGAGATTGGATAGTAGAGGCGTTGGCGTTGGATCTGGTTGTATAGTTGGATCGCTCAATATGGATCCATGTAATCGTAATGTCTTGACGTTGATGAGAAGAGGAGTGACAGATAGCTTACAACTATTTAGAATTAATATGAATGACTTTACAATGATGAATGCTGATCCAATTACAGTGAATACATCTACTTTGGAGTTGAAGGAGGGACAAGAGTTTAATACGTTCATCTCTGGTAATACCATCATGATTTCCAATTATGCTGGAAGAGTGACTGCTGTATGTTTAAGTAGTGGTAGCATCTACTCTAATGGAGTTTTAAGAGAAAGCCAAATCGCACCAGTCGCTGGAAGTTCAGTGTGTGGCTTTTAAATAAAATTCATTTGTTTCAATCGTATATTTTTTAATTTATCACACATTGCAAAGATTAATTATTATCCTGTCTGATGACAACCTGTTGCTTTTGTCCGTTCTGTGATGAACCTCTTTGAGTACCACAGCTACTTTCTTGTGTAATTAAGTTCTCGACATACCACACTTATGCAAAAAAACGGGGACAAGCGGGAATCGAACCCACAACCTTCCGCACCCAAAGCGGAAATCATACCAATGTCTTAAAAACTAGACCATTATCCCTCTTGAAAATGAACCATTGTCTAATTCCAAAATATATTACCTTAATGTACCTAATCATGGATTGCACTGCAATCTGAACAAGGCTTTATCTAATTTTTGAGAAGCATTTTCTTTGATGTAGTAAATGTAACTCTCAGGATACTCACCACTCAAACTCCGATGTGTCTCTAGAAGCAAAAACTCATCTTGATCAAGTTCGAAAGTTTTTTCTACATCAAAGCATTTATTTCCTCCAGCCACTGCTTCACAATCTTTGGGCCAATTGTCTCCTCTGCCAATAATAGCCGATATTGAAGGATCGCTTTTAAATTTAATATCATTCTCTGATCTTGTCAATCTTTCAAGAATTCTGATATCAAGAAACAGTTTATCAACAATGTAGTTGATCTTTGCGAACGGCAGTGTCAATCCCTCTTCTGACTCTTGATCAGAATCTTGATCATCATTATCCTTTTCAGTTGATCCTTCTGACTGTTCATCAAAATCTTGTTCATCTTCATTTCGGGTGCTTTCAGTGTCTTCAAAAGTTTGTTCATGGATGATCAAAGATTCATTTCCATTTTGTGCGTAGAATAGCAGAACACCATCAGGAGGATATACTGACTGAGTAGATAAAATAGATTGAAACTCTGACATGTGTAGCTCAGCTACAAATATACCATAAGTCAACCCATTTATTTTATCTGCGGTTTCCTGAGAGTAAATAGGTGCGCGCTGGGAACCCCCTACAAACGACTTGAGTTCTTTGTTTGACGGATCGTTTCCAAGGAAAGCTAAAACTGATAGTGACTCATCTAAATCTTCTGTCCATTCTTTCCCAAGCTGCTCATTGAATAATCTTTTACATTTTTTATAATCGTTTAATAACGGTACCAAGTTGTTCTTCAATATCCGATAAGGGTCTCTTTCCAAGTATTGTTTGCTTATGTTCAATTTTTAAAAAAACGAATACCTGTTGAAAATGCTTAACGTGTTGATTTTAACCAAGGTATTGAATGCTTTTTCGAATATTGCACTCCAACTCTTATTCACCAGTCTGATATTGTTAAACTGGTCGTATTGCAGATATTCAAATACAACGCATAGTATGTCATCGCTCAATGAATTTGATGATTCATAATCGATCCTCCTACGCTTGTTGGACATGCAATTTCCAATGACAACATTAAAAGTTGTTTTTCTCCAAATATGGGTGGGTTTTGTCGCAAAGAGAAAGATGTGCAACATCTCAATTGCATACTAACTAGAATCGAGTATTGGTACCCAAAATCTTTAGTTATATACTGACTCCTCATGCACTATTGTGGTGGTGTGTCAAGTTTCGATTGATTTTATATCACCAATGTGTAACATTACGAGAGTTCAAAGAGCTAAAATTAAATTTATTGAATGAACTGAGGTTTTGACCACCAGGTCGATTTGTGTTGTTATCAAAAACTAACCAATGCCAATTTTGGAACCAACGTTGTGAAATACTGTACATCCATCGCACAACATCAACCGAAGTCTTGCAATCTCACTCAATTCCAGCTCTAAATCTCCACTCATATATTCATCCGGCATTTAAACCTCGCTTTCACTGTGCTATATAAATTCTTTTGCATCATTTCCCAGTGTTGGAAATTTCACTTATAGACCCTTCATGCATGCTTCGAGTTAACTTATCAACATTTTGTTTTCATCCGTCAACCAGACTAAAAAATTGCGTTAAGGACTATTCATGATGGTTTAGAAGATCTCTACTGCTTGCTTGGTCTGTAAGTAAGGAGCCATTTTTTTTGGAATTTTCGATAAATTGTTTCGTATGGAAGGTTTAAGCCAATTTGAAGTTTTGGTAAACCATTTTGCCGCTCTTTTACTTCAAGCAAGAACCATTTTTACAGCAAAATAAAGATAAGCGCCTTTTACCATGCCACCTGCACAACCGCTGGATGGAGGTAAGAACTTGGACGACAGACAAAACTGGGTTGAATCTCAGATTCGATCAGCGTTCAAGATTGTAGATAAGGAGTTGAAGAAACTCACAGACTCAGACGACTATAGGTATGATCATTACTTTCAAGACTATTTGACTGTTTAATAGAAATGTTGTCAAAACCTTTATGGAGCAACCGGACCAGCGAACATTGTTTGTTTACTTCGGAAGTGGTGGACTAACATGCAGTCCTACTCCTCCCGCTACCTTCACCAAGAAGGGTCTATATTTTTTGAAGAATAAAAAGACAAAAGTTACTCCCGAGAACATTATAGAAACAGTTACGTTCGGAGATTTAACAAATCAACCATTGGAAAGTTTGAAACAAGTGTGCGATGAATTTTTCTTGCCACTGATAACACACGGCTCTAACGAAAATGTTGATAAAGAGGTCGTTAGCTCATTTGACAAATACCTTCAAACCATGTATGTAACTATTGGACAAACAGAGGGTAAGACACTATTGCCCCTTCCAAGTGAGAGTACGGACCAGAGCGAAGAAGTAGATAAAGATACTGTTCATGCACTAGAAACCTCCGTTGTCACTTGGACAAATCAAATCAAAGACGTCCTAAAGAATGGACCCGACAAACTCTCTTCTCCAGGACAATATCCAGGTCCGTTGGATGAAATTGATTTCTGGGATAGCAAGTACAACAATTTGCAGTCAATCTCCAATCAACTAGGGAGTGAAAACGTTAGGAGAGTGGTCGAGATTTTGAAAAAGTCTCAAAGCACATACATTGATTCCTTCTTGAAAATGATTGAAGAGGTCACAAACAAGACAGAAGAAGCCAGGAGCAATCACACTGCATTGAAGCCACTGGCACAATACTTCCGCCAAATCAAATATGACAGCACAGAAAGAGTAGAATTTTCACAACTCACAGACACGTTCAAGAAAATATTCTCCTTGATTTACATTGTGTGGATCAAATCGGCACACTACAACACACCAGAGCGCATCCTGGTTCTAGTAAGAGAAATTTGTAACGACCTCATCGAACACGCCTCAGGGTACATTGGAGGTAAAGAAATTTTCAACATGGAGCCACCGGAAAGTATAGACATTTTGGACAATGCATTAACCATTTGTGGTCATTTGAAGAAATACTATTTCCTCTATAAACAACGCGTAGCCGAAGAGAAGCACAAGAATCAATGGAGGATACAACCCAATGCACTCTTCCATCGACTAGACATTTTCTTGGAAAGAAGTCGTGACATTTTGGAGTTGGTTCAATTGAGCGTCATGTTTACAAAATTAACCAGCATTCAGATAGGAGGTACGAAGGGTGCCATCCTCTCTGCTGAAATCCAAGAGATCAACAAGACGTTCATGACCGACTATCAATACTTTAAAGAAATTGAATACGACGTGTTGAATGTGGAAGATAAGAGGTTCGACGAAACCTTTTATCAATTCAAGAGCCTAGTCAAGGAATTGGAACGTAAAGTGGCATCCATTCTTATCAGAGCCTTTGATGATTGCAGTACCATCGAATCATCATTCAAAGTGATTGAGAGCTTCGCACCGTTATTAACGCGCGATAGCATCCAACAAGAAGTCGAGAAGAAGCAAATTGACTTGTTGAGTCAATACAAGAGCGATTTGAAGAAGGTGCAATCGGAGTTCAACTCTTTAAAGAGTCAACCGCCCATGGGATCCAATTTACCACCTACTGCTGGTGCCTTGTTGTGGGTGAAGGGTCTTCTTGAGAGAATTTCGACTCCCATTCAAAAATTCCAAGAAATTAATCAGAAACTACTACAGATGCCACAAGGAGCTCAAGTACTAACGCAATACAACAATACGGTACAAATGCTTCGTGAGTATCAACGACAACAATACCAAATGTGGGCTGTTGACGTAGGAAGCGTATCGCAAGAAAAACTTCATCAATTCCTACTCAAGAGAAAGGAGAATGGATTGCTCATTGTTAATTTCGATCCAGCACTCGTTCGTTTGCTAAGAGAAGTGAACTACATGGAGAAATTGAACGAAAATAATAATCAAGACGAAATGTTGGTGATACCCGAAGAAGCACTCGCCATCTTCTCCAAAGCAGAAATGTACAGGACACAAACTGGTGGTTTGGAAATCATAGTTAGCACTTATAACAAAATCATGGAGGGTCTTTTACCAGTCGAAAAGCCCTTGTTACAGCGTAAATTAGACGTCATTGATGCTCTACTACAGAGGGGCATTACAGAGTTGGATTGGATGAGTCAGAGCGTCGAAGAATTCATCAACTCTTCCATGACGCTCGTGAGCGAGAGTAACGCCACTTTAGAAACGCTCGATAAGAATGTAGATAGCATCGAGAACATTTTGAAAAAGTGGGAGAGAAATCCATTATTCGAGCGCAAAGAACAACGCACGCTCACATTGAAGGAGTTCGATGGTCGTTACAGAGAATTAAAGAATTTGTGCGAGAGCATGATTCGTAAGGGAAGCGAAACCATTCACAAGAAAATGACCGAAAGTTTCCAATCGCTACATGGAGAGGTAGATAAGAGCAGCGAAGCGTGGCAAAAATACGTTTCTCATGTCCAAAGCATTGTTCAGAATGGAATTGCAAAATGTATTGCATTAAGCATTCAAGCACTACGCGATCAATTGGATGCAAATTTCCTACACAAGAACGAATTGAATCCATTGATCGAAGTAAGCTTAAAGTTGGAAAATCAAAACGAATCAAAGTTCCAAGCTGCATTCAGTCCCAGAATCGATTCCATCAAGTCATCAAAACCATCTGCCAATTCATCAACCTCCAATCAAAATGAATCATTGGTCAGCATCGTAAACAACTGGATCGATGATTTTTATAGCATTGCCACCTTTGTGCCACGATTGGATGGCGAACAAGGTAGTTATATCGAAGATATGAAAAAGAGAAAAGAAATTAAAGATTTGGTAAAGAGCGTTAATGATTTGATGCACAATAACTCTGATGTTTGCATTCAATATCGTAACCAATTCGTTGCATTCTCTTACTTGTGGGATAAGGACCGCACAAAAACATTTGATGATTTCTTGGGTCTCAACAATAAAGCAGCGGACGATCCAAGCGTCATCATCAATACTCCGCTACTCTCTTTTGACGAGCAAATCGAGTATTATAAAAAAGTGGCCATACAAATTAACGAACTACCCAATAGCGATAACGTAGGTTGGTTAAAGGTTGATTCGCGTCCCATCAAGAATGAATTGATTCGTTTGTGCGATGCTTGGAAGAGCATGTACACTAGTTATCTTACCAATCAAGTCACCGCTACATTAAACGATACTTGGTCCTTCATGGAGAGCGTAGATAACGGAATAGCGGTCACCGTCGAACCAGGTGACGTTGATAGTTTGAAGAGAGTACTTGCCTTCATCAAGGACATGAGATTACGTCACGGAACCACTGTAGGAGGTGTTTCACAAACCAATACAGAAGAAGGAGGCGCCGTCAATAACACAAATAACGCTCCAAACAAACTAAACAAATTCGAACAAATGCAAGATATCGTTCAATTGTTGGCCAAGCACGATGTACAACTAGCAGAGAACTTTCAAAAGAATTTGGATCATGGACCAGAAATGTGGAACGTATTATACGCCAAAACACTCACCAAGAGAGAAGAACTATCTCCATTACAAGATGCTGAGGCCATGAAGATGAAAACACAAATGTTGAGTTTCCTAGACCACGTTCAATTGTTCAATCGTAATTTCAGCGACATGGATGCATTCCAGTGGAAATCAGGCGTCAAGAAGGCTTATGCAGCGCTCGATATTTGGCAAAAGAGATTATCCGATATGGAAAAGGAAGCCGTTCATTTCCGCTTATTACAACAATTGTTCGAATTATCTCCCATGGAATTCAAACAATTGAAAACATGTAGAGAAGAAATCATCATGTTAAAGACCCTATGGGACATGTCATCTCACGTATTAGCGTTATTTGCCGATTGGATGAAAACGTCGTTCAAGAGAGTGGACGTCGATACGCTAGTCGAAGAAACAAAGTTATTAAAGAAGATTATCGGAGCATTCAACGCCAATATGAAGGCATGGGATAGTTACACTGGATTATTCAATACGGTAAACAACATGTTGACTTCATTACCCTTGGTTCAAGATTTGAGAAGTCCAGCCATGAGAACTCGCCATTGGGACCAATTGTTGGAAGAAACGCACAAGAAGGGAACTGCTGATCCTGAGGACGATAGTTTCTCATTGGAGCAATTGTTGGCACTAGGTCTTCACAACTACGTTGATGTGGTGAGAGGAATTGTCGACAAGGCAAGTAAAGAATTAGGTATCGAAAGCAATTTATCAAAAATTGAAAACACTTGGGAGAATCTAGTGTTTAGATTCAAAGACCATGATGAATTACAGTGCGTCATTTTAGATACCGTAGAAGATATCATTGAAGTGCTGGAAGATAATTTGGTCAAGTTACAAAATATGAGCAGCATGAGATACATTGAACACTTTATCGAGCGATTGACCAAATGGCAGAGCACATTGGCCACCGTAGAGAGCGTTACTTCGTTATGGATCGAAGTACAAAAGACATGGGCCAATCTATATCCCATTTTCGTATTATCGGAGGATATCCGTCAACAACTACCAGAAGATTCTCGTAGATTCGAAGGTGCTGATAAACGATGGAGGGCCATGATGAACGTTGCAAAGAACGTTACCAAAGTAACAGAGGCATGTACCGAAGATACCATCAAGAATAAATTGGATACCAGCGAGGGCATGAACGAAATGTTAACGAGCATGATGGAGGATTTGGAAAAGTGTCAAAAGAGTTTGGCGGATTACTTGGAAACAAAGAGAAGAGCATTCCCAAGATTCTACTTTGTTGCTCCAAAGGATCTGGTCGATATCTTATCAAAGGGTTCGTTCCCTAAACAAGTCATGAGACACATGAGCAAATTGGTAGAAGCCATCAATACCTTATCGTTCGAAGAGGACAGCAACGTGGCACTCAACATGATTTCACAAGAAGAGGAAGTCGTTGAATTCACAAATGCTTACGAATGTAAAGGAGCAGTGGAGAATTGGTTGAATGGATTATTGGATACCATTCGCAACACTCTACAAACGATTCTAGTTGATGCACATACGGCATATGTAGAACAAAGTAGAGATCAATGGTTGTTCTTGTTCCCTGCACAAATCGTAGTGAGCGCATCCAGAGTATGGTTCACCGCTGAAGTTAACGCTGCATTCGAAAGACAAGAAGAAGGAAACAAGAATGCACTAAAGGATTACTTCAAGGTGTGTATCGACCAATTGGGTAAATTAACTCAATTGGTACAAGGTAAATTGACATCAGGTGATCGTAAAAAGATTATCACTCTGATTACCGTCGATGTTCACAATCGTGATATCGTCGGTAAGCTCATGGAAGAAAAGGCAGAAAACGCCGCGGTGTTCACTTGGCAATCTCAATTGCGTTACATGCTAGATGAAACCAAAGGATGCACCATTCAAATTGCCGATGCAGAATTCACATACAATTACGAGTACGTAGGTAATTGTGGTTGCTTGGTCATCACACCGCTCACCGATCGTTGTTACATTACCTTGACTCAATCTCTTCGTTTGAACATGGGAGGCGCACCAGCAGGTCCAGCAGGAACTGGTAAAACAGAAACCACGAAAGATTTGGGAAGAGCATTAGGTACTGCAGTTTACGTGTTCAACTGTACCGAACAAATGGACTACATGTCTTTGGGTAATATCTTCAAGGGATTGGCAATGACTGGTGCTTGGGGATGCTTCGATGAATTCAATCGTATTCGTATTGGAGTGTTGAGTGTCGTCGCTACTCAATTCAAATCTATTATCGATGCCATCAAAGCCAAAAAGGACGAATTCGAATTCCAACACGAAATCATCACTTTGAAACGTACTTGTGGTGTGTTTATTACGATGAATCCAGGTTACAAGGGTCGTACCGAACTACCAGAAAATCTTAAAGCTCTTTTCCGTCCTTGCGCCATGATCGTTCCTGATTTGATGAACATTTGCGAAATCATGTTAGCTGCAGAAGGTTTCCAAGACGCAAAAGCATTAGCTAAGAAATTCGTGACCTTGTATCAACTCAATAGAGAATTGCTCAGTAAACAAGACCATTACGATTGGGGTCTACGTGCAATCAAATCAGTATTGGTCATCGCAGGTAGTTTAAAGAGAGCAGAAGAC
The DNA here is from genome assembly GCA_026419775.2 of Acrasis kona. Taxonomy (NCBI): domain Eukaryota; phylum Heterolobosea; class Eutetramitea; order Acrasida; family Acrasidae; genus Acrasis; species Acrasis kona. Next base: position 27,082 of record JAOPGA020000562.1, read on the forward strand.
GTGAGCGAAGAAAAGATTTTGATGAGAGCTCTTCGCGACACTAATCTTGCAAAACTATCCAGAGATGACGTTGAAATCTTCAAACGTCTCATTAGCGATTTGTTCCCTCGATTAGAAATACAAACAAAGAAGGATCCAGATCTAGAGAAGGCTCTTAAACAAGCTACTCATGATTTGCACTTACAAACTGGTGAGAATGATATTTTCATCGATAAGGTAGTACAGTTCAAAGAATTATTGGACGTGCGTCACTCCGTGTTTGTGTTGGGACCTGCTGGTAGTGGAAAGAGTTGCGTATGGAAGGTCTTGTCACAGGCGTTCCAACTCATGGACAAGAAGACTCAATATCAAGTCATGGATCCAAAAGCAGTAACCAGCTTTGAGTTGTATGGTTACATGCATCCAGTGACACGTGACTGGAAGGATGGATTGTTGAGTAACTTTATGAGAGAATTCTCAAAGAGTGCTAACAAGAATCCAAAGTGGTTGATTCTTGATGGAGATATCGACGCAGAGTGGATTGAATCCATGAACACGGTGATGGACGATAACAAGGTGTTGACCTTGGCAAGTAACGAACGTATTCCGCTCACTCCGACCATGAGAATGATTTTCGAAATTTCACACTTGAAGAACGCAACGCCAGCTACGGTCAGTAGAGCCGGTATTCTGTTCTTGAACGAAACAGATATTGGATGGGGACCTTTCAAGGAGAGTTGGATCGAAACAAGAGAGGACGATCGCGAGAAGCAAACGCTAGAGCGCTTGTTCGAAAAGTACGCAGGTCCCATTCTAGAGTGGATCCGCGAAAAGAACATCAAGCACATTATACCAGTATCTGCAATCAATATGATTCAATCATTATGTTACATTTTGGAAGGATTATTGAACGCAGAAACATGTGCACCAGGTAGCGCAAACGACATTTATGAACACTACTTTGTATTTGCATGCGTGTGGGCATTTGGTGGAGCATTACAACCTGAAGAAAGACAAGCTTTTAACACATTCTTCAAAAAGACGTTCACTACTGTTAAATTCCCAGAGAATAACCAATCGACTGTCAACTGGACCGTCTTTGATCACTACGTCATGCCAGAAGGCAACAAATTGGGTCACTGGCAAGAACTCGTTCCACAATACGTTTATGAAAGCGAAGTGCCATTCGGTGAGATCGTGGTCAACACTGTAGATACAGTTCGTACCAGTTTCGTCATGAACTTGTTGAGCAACAACAGAAAACCAGTTTTATTGGTTGGAACTGCAGGTACAGGAAAAACAACCATCGTCAAGGAAAAACTAAACAAGTTGGATGAGGAAACCATTTACATGACCATCAACTTTAACAGTAACACCGATTCATTATCTCTACAAGAAATTTTGGAACAAAAGTTAGAAAAGAAAGCAGGTACCCGTATGGGACCACCTGGTAGAAAGAGTTTGATTTACTTTATTGATGATTTGAACATGCCCAATCCAGATAAGTATGGAACGCAGAGCGCTATCGCCTTGTTGCGTCAACACATGGATTATGGATATTGGTTCGATCGTGCCAAGATGACATCGAGACCAGTCAGTAATGTACAATACTTGGCTGCCATGAATCCAAAAGCAGGTAGCTTCACAGTAGACGATCGTTTCCAGAGACACTTTACCACTTTATGCTGCAGTTATCCATCTCCTTCGGATTTGACCATCATCTACAGCAGCATCATCAATGGTCACTTGTCAAACTTTGCAAAGAATATTAGAGAAATGGGAAATCGATTGGTGATGGCCACCATCGAATTGCATAGCAAAGTCAGTAAGGAATTCTTACCTACTGCAGTAAAGTTCCATTATCAATTCAACCTTCGTGAGATTTCCAACATCTTCCAAGGATTGTGCTTATCATCACCTGGACTATACAAGGAACCAATTGATTTGATCAAATTGTGGCTGCACGAGAGCTACAGAGTATTCGCCGATCGTATGATGGTAGAAGAAGATGTACAAAAATTCAACGGCATCATTGCTGCTGTTGGTAAGGCCAAATTTGAATTGGACCAAAACAATGCCGAAGTGTTAAACACTGCTCATCAATTACTGTTCACGAGCTTCCAGCAATCCACTGCACAAAATGAACCCATTTATGGCTTGGTAGCTGATTTTGCGGAACTACGTACCTTGTTACAAAAGAAATTAGAAGAATACAATAACGACAATGCAGCCATGAATTTGGAGTTGTTCCAACAGGCCGTTCAACACGTTTGTCGCATCAGTAGAATTCTGTTCAATCCAAGAGGAAACGCTCTATTGGTTGGTGTCGGAGGTAGCGGTAAACAAAGTTTAGCTCGCTTAGCTAGTTTCATCAACAATTACGAAATTGCACAAATCACTGTGACGAGTAGCTACAGCATTGTTGACTTTAAGGCCTACCTCATCAATCTATACAAGAGAGCTGGTCTAAAGGGACAAGATTTTACGTTCATTCTCACTGATTCTCAAATCGTGGACGAAAAGATGTTGGTGTATGTCAACGACATGTTATCTAGCGGATACATTCCAGAATTGTTCCCAGATGACGAAAAACAAAATGTAATCGGAAGTATCCAAAACGAAGTCAAGTCACAAGGAAAGGACACTAGCGCTGATGGCTGCTGGTCGTATTTCTTGGAAAAGGTCAGAAGCAAACTACACGTCGTATTATGTTTCAGTCCGGTAGGAGAACAATTCCGTACTTGGTGTCGTAAATTCCCTGCAGTGATCAATTGTACAGTAATTGATTGGTTCCATGCATGGCCAAGCGAAGCATTGAATTTTACCGTAGCCACCCGCTTCTTGAACGGAACTGAATTGGGTGGAGAAGAAATGACGTTACAGATTGCAGAGCACATGGCGTTCGTACACGACACTGTCACACAGGCATGTGTAGAATACAAACAAATAGAACGTCGTCACAATTACACCACACCCAAGAGTTTCCTAGAACTCATTTCCATTTACAAACTATTGCTCGGCAAGAAGAGAGAAGAACTTAACGAAAAGATTGAGCGCTTAAACTCTGGATTGACCAAATTGAGAAGCAGTAGTGCCAAAGTAAAGGACTTGCAAATTACCTTAAAGGACGAACAAGTTATCGTGGAGGAAAAGAAGATTGCAACGGAGGAGTTGGTAAAGAAGGTTGGTAAGGAAAGAAACATTGTAGAACAACAATCTGCAGTAGCAACCGAAGAAGAACGAAAGACTAATCTTGCCGTACAAGATGTCGAGAATTTCAAAGCTGAATGTAGAAGAGATTTGGACGCAGCTGAGCCCATCGTGCAAGAAGCCATCAAGGCACTAGATACGCTCAAGAAATCAGACTTGCAAGAATTAAAGAGTTTCACGCAACCTTCGGAAGATGTTGCTCATGTATGTAACGCAGTGATCTACTTGACTTCCACAAAGGGCATACCACGTAATCCAACATGGAACGATGCCAAGAAGATGATGGCCAATCCATCTCAATTCTTGGACGATCTAAAGACCTTTGATAAGGAGAACATTCCACAGGCCAATATCGACGCAGTGAAGCCCTTCTTGGACGTCAACAAGTATCCAAACTTTAACATGGATGCCATCGAGAGTAAATCTCACGCAGCAGCTGGTTTGTGCGGTTGGGTCATCAACATTTGTAAATTCGATGCCATCAACAAAACGGTCGAACCAAAGAGACAAAGTTTGAAATTGGCACAAGAGAAATTAGATGCATCCAAAGCAAGTCTCAAAAAGATTCAAGATAAGGTCAAGGAGCTCAAAAACAAATTGGATCAACTCATGGAAGAATACGAAAAGGCAAATTTGGAAAAATTAATGAACGAAGAAAGAGCCAAAAAGACTCAAGACAAGTTGAATCTTGCAGAGCGTCTGGTGAATGGATTGGCAGATGAGAACGTGCGTTGGGCCAATTCCATCGAAAGTCTAAAGATTAGAGATCAAACGCTAGTGGGAGATGTACTGCTGGCTGCTGCCTTCTTGAGTTACGTCGGTGCTTTCACTAAACAATATCGCAAGGGAATGTTGGACGAGAAGTGGTTACCCGATTTAAAGATTAGAAAGATTCCTACTACGGAGGGCATCGATCCCCTATATGGCGTATTGACGGAAGAAGCTCAAGTTGCACAATGGAACAACGAAGGATTACCTAGCGATCGCGTCAGTATCGAAAACGGAGCCATCGTCACCAACTGTTCAAGATGGCCACTCATGATCGATCCTCAATTACAAGCAATCAAATGGATCAAGAATAGAGAATCAAAAAATAATTTACAAATTATTCAATTAAATCAAAAGAAGTACCTAGACACAATCGAGAATGCCATTTACAATGGTTTTCCAGTCATTATCGAGAACATTGGAGAGAATATCGATTCGGTGCTCGATCCTCTTTTATCTCGTAGTTTTACAAAGAGAAATCGTACTACGTTTATTAAATTGGGAGAAAAGGAAGTGGAATACGACGAGCGATTTAAATTATACTTGCAAACAAAGTTGAGCAATCCACATTACAGACCAGAAATCGTCGCACAGACTACTCTGTTGAATTTCATCGTTACTGATCAGGGATTAGAGGATCAATTGCTAGTCACCACCGTCAATTAAAGAAAGACCAGATTTGGAGGTACTAAGAGCTAGTTATCTCAAGCAAATGAGACAATTCAAAATCGAACTCAAAGAATGCGAAGATAACTTGTTGTTCGAATTGAGTAATGCAAAGGGAGATATCCTTGAGAACAAGAAGCTAATCGAGAATCTAGAAATGACCAAAGCAAAGAGCAAACAAATTACGCTAAGCGTCGCTGAAATTGAAGAAAACAACAAGAAGATTGATGCCAGTCGTCAAGTTTATAGACCAGTCAGCGTTCGTGGAAGCATGTTGTACTTTTTGATCGATCAACTCAGTAACTTGGATCACATGTACCAATACTCATTGGAAGCATTCATGGTCGTGTTTAACAAGGCATTGGATAAAGCAAAACCAGCAGATTCTGTCGATGAAAGAGTGGTGAATATCGAAGATAGCATCACCGAAACTCTATTTAGTTACGTGAGCAGAGGATTGTTCGAACGTCACAAATTAATCTTCAGTACCATGTTATGTTTCGGAGTACTCAAGAAACAAAACGACATTGACGTGCAACAATTGGAATTCTTGTTGCGTGGACCCAAGTACTTTGGCGAAGAACGTCCAGAGACTGTAGCTGGTTGGTGCAGCGAAGCGAGTTGGGCAGCCGTCAAGGCACTTACCGAAATTGAAGGAACCACACCAGCGTTTAGTACATTACCAGCAGATATGGCTGGCTCGTGGCGTCGTTGGAAGGAATGGTGTGAGTTCGAAAAACCAGAAGAGAAACCATTACCGCTAGAGTGGAAGAATTTGGAGCCATTCCAAAAACTACTCATCATTAGGTGCTTGAGACCCGATCGTTTGACGTGGAGCGTTACCAACTTTGTAGGTAGTAAGATTGGAACCAAATATGTAGTTCAGGCACCTATGGATTTGGCAGCTAGTTATGTAGATGCTGGTCCAACCACGCCCATCTTCTTTATTCTATCACCTGGTGTTGATCCAGTCAAGAGCGTTGAGAGTTTGGGAGAGACATTAGGATTCACCGAAGCCGCCGGTAAATTGAAGAACGTGTCGCTCGGTCAAGGACAAGAACCCATCGCTGAGGAAGGACTAGAAATGGCGTTCCGTAATGGAGGTTGGGTCATTTTGAACAACTTGCACTTGACGCCAGAGTGGTTGATTACTCTGGAAAAGAAGTTGGATCACTACGCCGAAGTATTCGCTAGACAACGCATGGCTGCTCAAAAGAAGAAGGAAGAGTTGGTTGCCGCTGCTGCACTCACCAACCAATCAGATAAGGAAGAAGGAGAATCACAAGAGGAATCATCTGCATCCGAAGATCAACTTCAACAAGAGCCCTCTGAACCAACACCAGCTGCAGCTGTAGTCGAACCAGTAGCAAACGATCAAGACGACGAAGACGATGATCAAGACGATAAGGGTCATCCAGATTTCAGAGTCTTTTTATCAGCCGAACCATCTCCAAAGATTCCACTCGGTGTGCTACAGAGGAGCATCAAACTAACGAACGAACCTCCAAGCGGTCTACGCGCCAATCTGTTACGTGCCTTTATGCAATTCAACGACACCGTATGGGAGAGCAGCACCAAACAAACTGAATTCAAGGGTATCTTATTCAGTTTATGTTTCTTCCATGCAGTTATTGTAGAACGTAAGAAATTCGGACCTCAGGGATGGAACAGAAACTATCCATTTAGTTTGGGAGACTTGACAACATGTATTGCCGTGTTGAATAACTATTTGGAAGATCGTCCCAAAGTGCCATGGGAAGATTTACGTTATGTATTCGGTGAGATTATGTACGGAGGACACATTACTGATGATTGGGATCGTCGGTTATGTAGTACTTACTTTGCAGAGTACATTAGGGCAGAGGTGGTGGAGACTATACAACTATGTCCTGGATTCCAATCGCCACCCACTAATTTGACCTATCAGGGTTATTTGGAGTACATTGAGACTCAATTACCGAGCGAATCTCCAACTGCATTTGGTTTGCACCCTAACGCTGAAATTGGTTTCCGTACTGCACAGGGAGAAAACTTGTTCCGCATGATCGTAGAGATGCAACCAAGAAGTGGAGGAGGTGGAGAGGGCATGAGTGCTACGGAGAAGGTAGCGCAGGAGATTGCCAACATTATGGATCGATTGCCAGAGCAATACAACTTGGTAGATATTGTGGAGAAGTTGGATGCAGGTGACGAACGCACACCATTCCAAAACAGTTTCTATCAAGAGTGTGAATACATGAATCGATTGTTGGTGGAGATTGATCGTAGCTTGAGAGAATTGAAGAGTGGATTGGATGGAGAGTTGACCATCAGCGATAAGATGCAGAACCTCATGGATGCCTTGTACTCTAACAAAGTACCAGAGACATGGACAGCAGTTGCTTATCCATCACTAAGACCTCTCGACATGTGGGTCACCAACTTGTTGGAGAGATGCGCACAGTTAACTGCTTGGACACAAGATTTGAATCAACCCAAAGTGGTGTGGCTGAGTGGTTTGTTCAACCCTCAAAGTTTCTTGACTGCTATCATGCAGAGCACTGCAAGAAAGATGCAGTGGCCGTTGGATAAAATGACATTGGTTGCTGAGGTCACCAAGAAGATGAGACCTGAAGAGATTGATGTAGGTGCACGTGAGGGAGCATACGTATCTGGTTTCTTCTTGGAGGGCGCCACTTGGGACGAGAAGAAGAATAGCTTGGTGGAAAGTAAATTGAAGGAGTTGTATCCAAAGATGCCAATCATCCACATCAAGGCTATGCAGGTGGAGAAGAGCGATCCAAAGAGCTTCTATGATTGTCCGGTGTACAAGATTCAAGATCGTGGACCAGATTATGTCTTCTGTTGCAAACTCAAGACAAAGGATCCACCAAGCAAATGGATATTGGGTGGTGTGTCCATGCTGTTGGATGTTGTAGAGTAAATAAATTTTTAGTGTTTAAAAATGTTCTATCTAGATTTCATGTATTCATTTTGGAACAACATCAAACAAAATACCATTATTAATAAAAACAAATTTAATTTTTGAAAGCGCTAAGCATTTTTGATTTGCTCTTCGTGGCATAAGTAGATTTGATCGCGTTCGATCTTTGGTTGCTCTGTTCCGACCACTGCTTGTTAATAACCTTGTTACCGCGCGACTGATACGCTTGAATGCTTTCTGTGTTTTGAAGTACGTCATCCAACGCATCATTCAATCCACAATAAAAGTCATCTTGTGCATAAGCAGAAGTCTTTAAAACTTTTTGTTGTTGTTGAACGACGCTTCTTAGGGCTTGCAGATCTCCTTGGTCAGCGAGAAGTCTTCCTTGTCGTAGAGCGTCGGCTTGACTAATCCTCATGCGTTGCTTGTCTACATCTTTATTTGGGACATCCATCTTTGCATCTTTTAATCTACGGACAGTGGTTGTGATCGATTGCTCTCCATGTGTCTTTTCCACGACATTGTAATAAGCAATACTCAACTTGACGAGTTGCTGTGACTGGTTGTCCTCTCCAATTTCACCAACACCAACCTCAAAAACAATATCCTTTGTTTCACCAGCATACAAATCACCAATTATAATTTCGTTTTCGGAAGGCTTCTTGTAATCAGTGCGAACGGCTTTTAGTGTGCAACCGTCGATGGGATCAATTTTTAACTTTATGTTTTGAGCAGACACGCTGAGTAAACCACCCAAGCAATCAGAGAATGATTGTGGAATTTCATCATTCTTTTGAATATAGTAATACAGACCAGTTCCAGCTTCTGCAACTGCCCTTAGCATATTTGCGTCGTGGTCGTTACCAAAACCAAAAGTGAAGACATTTACAGGCTTTTTCATGCTTTTCATGTGCACGTCCATACCAGCAACGACATTATCTGCTGCATTAATTCCAGAGTTTGCAAGCCCGTCCGTAAACAAAAGAACAGAACAAATGTCGTTAGGGGAAGTGCGATTACTACTAATCTGAAGACCTGTATAGAGAGCGTCACTTAAATTAGTACTTCCTCGGGCAGTAATTCCTTTTATAATATTCTTGGCCTCGACTTTATTGCTCTTTGTCATGTTGGTCAGTTGAAGCACCGTTTCAATTGCATGGTCAAAAATCACAAGAGATAATCTGTCAGATTCCATGAGCTGATCAACAACAAAAGACAGGGTTTCCCTTACAAGTGCTATTTTATCTCCTCCCATGCTTCCTGAACGGTCGATGACGCAGGTGATGTCTATAGGAGCCCTATCGACTTCAACATCGGGGGCGGTTATGGTGGCAATAGCGTAGATATCTTTTGCAGCGTGGCTAATGTCTTCAAACTCTACTGCGGTGCTTAGTGATAGTTCCGAAAGGATTGGTGCCATGATTGTTTTTGTATGTTTGGTTTCTTCGTTGAATTTTTTCTTTTATCTGGAACATGATTTCGAAGTTCCTCGAACTTCGTTATTGACTCAAGACATGATTTTGTTCTATTTCAATTTTGTAAAAAAAAATTTTATTGTAATATAGGATGAAGGTCTCAATCTCGTATGCAAGGAGGAACATCTGAACTATTTACACATCATCTCTCAAACGAATTGAGCTCGATCGATCATAAGCAGAGCTTTTGAGCTTTTCAAGATGTCATCTTGATGAAAATTGTATTAATTGTATTAATTTATTATATTACATTAAGGAGTCGTCGCTCTTTCTCTTGTCAAATAAAATTCTTCGTTAATAATGTGCTGTCTGCTTAGTTGATTGATGTCATCCTCGTCATATGCATCCCTCAAATCATGAACAAAGTTCTTTTAATTGATTTATAAACCTAGGCACAAAACATAAACACAACACCACCCAACAATATCAACAACCATTGTTGCATAGTCAATGTGGTTCAAGTTTGTTGACCTTTACAATCAACTTAGTCTTGAAAGCAAGACATCAAAAGACCTCAGTAAGAAATACAACTTTCATTAAGACTAATAAACCGCCGCAAAAGCCGACAAACGTCAAGAATTCATTTCTACACGTATTTAATACATTGTTAGTTGTTACGAAGATGAGATTACCGTAGTTTTGCAATTGTATGCTGCCTGTTGTTGTTCCATTTGGACTTTAATGTCCATTGCATCTGCGCGTTGGGGGATGTGGGATCTGATTGTCGGCTACTCTCTCAATCTGTGGGTTTTGAAGGAGAAACGGTTCTTACATCGTCTCGCACTTCGTTGTTCTTATGCAAGTTTTTGTAATCTGTAGTTGACTAATACCTTTTTTCACGTTTTGATAGCCTCTTGTCTTTTGGCACTCCTTTTGCTTTTGGCATGTAGTACTGCGCCAGGTCAATCTGCAGCATGTCACAAAGTCCAGACATGGTAATATTTCCCTGCCTCTTGGTACCACTTTTGAAACCACTTCCTTGGGATTTGTTGTTTTCTTCCTCTGAAGTAGACAGTTTGATCTTGATCGGAATTTGATGTGTCTTTAACTTTTTATAAATTGCCCCTTTCTGTGTCTTTGCGACATCCCCAACTTTTTATTTTACAAGACTTGTTCTTCATAAAACAGACAATTGAATTGAATTTGTTATAAGACTTGTTAAGTTGTTCTTGGAGGCGTAATCTAGAGCATCGGAAGACACCAATCAACCTTGACTCGCCCTCGTCACTCTTAGAAGAGCAGTCTTTTTTTGATTCTTCTGCCCCTCTTCGATACTAGTATGGCCCGGAGAGTGGTGTAGATCCGATTCAAGGGTTAATAGTGGATATCTTAGAACAGTTCAACATTCAAAAACTATTAATACTCTCCCAAAATCAGCTACATTGTGCGTAATTACAACACTTTTTTAATCAACTTCAGTAGGCTTCACAAATTTCGGAATAATGCGTTCTTCGGCATGAACACGTAAGCACAGAATTTCATGTTGTTGACACAAGCAGTTGCTACAGGAGTATTTTAGAATTAAGCATATCTATTCGCTGAAAGTACTAAAGAAACAAGACGATACACTGCTTTAATTAATCATTTATTGGTACCTCTCCCTAAAGAATCTCTGGATGATTTGGAAAAAATCTTCTTCAAAATACAAGTCGCAACCACTCATCATGATTAGAACAGTTAGTAAAAGCCTAAGCCCCAAGCCTTGACTGGCATCACGATGGTTCAGAGACTCGCTTATTTTGTACAAGCAGTTACAGACTCTCTCGGTTGAAGAGTCGCTGTTATCATCTGAGGCAAAATCCAAAATATGCTCCACTCCCTCATCATTAATGCTTAATATTATATTTTCATTTTGATTCATGTCTTGTTCAAAGTACGCTACATTTAATGAGTGTCTTGCACCGGTTGGATCATAGCAGAGTATTGTAAGATCATGTTTGGTACCAGGGCCATTCACGTTACAACGCGTAATGTAGAATGGTTGTTTTATGCTCATAAACGTGTTGGATAGGCTGTCGAGGTCGAAAGAGGGAAAATGTGACGCGAGTTTGCTCATTGTAGTGAAGAAGTGAACTGTACAGGCAAGGGCTCCTGATTCAGTGAAGCTTTCTTGCGTCGTTAATTTTTCGAGTGGTATTGTTGTGTTGATTGTTGCAGTAACGTCCGTTAATTGTATTTGTTCTGTCCATTTGTTCCAAAAGTATAACCTCTGTAGGTACCGGTGATGACGAAAGTTTGTAGCATCCGTTGCTTTAAATATTTGTTCCTCCAAGTATGTCCATATATCGTTTTCCACAAGAGCATCCCTCCATTCTCTACATGTACACAGTACATTAACTATGGTATTGGGGTCATTTATGAAAGCCACCACATCATTCAGAATATAACATGGAAACTCTACTTGTGAAGTCATCGATTGCGCTTGAGGATGGTCCTCGATGTTCTCGATGTTTAGTTCTGGTATTAAGCTCTGAATGATGTCATTTATTTGTGAAGACGCGTCCTCCAGTATACCTGAGCATTCGTCGATTTGTTTTTTGCCCAAAGCTTCCGTGTATTGCTGTAATATTTCGGGGAATTGAAATCGGATACCTGTGTGTGCATCTTTACTCATCGCACAGAATCTTCTGCACTCTGGATCTTATAATATTGTAACATCCGAATAAGTCAATTTTGGCATTTTTTATTCGGATATTAGACACCAAACCCACCCGCCAATTGGAAAAAACCAGAACAGAAAAGGAAGAGAAATACGTGAGCATGGTTGGTAGTGTGAAGTGCGATATCAGAAGAAAATAACATACTTTAGACAACCATACCAATACAATAAAAGAAGAAGTTAGGATAGCTCATTGCATTAAATGTTACACCTCCTGATTATTGGACTTTTAGCAAAGACAATCGTTGAGAGTAAAAAAAGAAAAGTATACAAAAACAAAAATTTATTCATCAATAAGGTTTCTGCCCAACATAATTTCCGCCTGGTGAATAATCACATAAAATTGTGTTTCCGTAACTTATATTGGAGCATTTTACTCTAGCACATCCAACCTTCAAACTCGACCTCCACACTATCTGCGTGTAATGTCCACATTGTTTATTACTCTGACATGAATTAGTTGTGTAATTGTAATAGAGTTTTTCTGATCCCCACGATGAAACGGCATCCACTCCAGATAAAACGGCACTAGATGTTGATGCGAAAATGTTCTCCCCAACATATGTTTTATCAGCAAGATATCTGTTTGAGTTGTGAGCCATTAATGCACCTCCGGACACACACTGCTGGGCATATGATATTGCAAAGTCTTCCACTGCTGTACTCCACGACATCATTTCAGTTATACCGACAGCTGAACGTAATTTGTTGTGGGCGTCAACAATAGCCGCAATCTCATCTGCTGAGAATTTGTTTGATGTTGATGGTGCTGCGGTAGGTGTTATTGAAGGAGAGACAATAGATGTTGGAGCTATTGTGGTTGGCGCTGCAGTAGTAGAAGGAGTTGCAGTAGTGGTAGGTGATCCGCTCGTTGTTGGTTTTGTGGTGGTGACCTTCGGAATAGTAGGAGTAGGTTTAATTGTAACAGGTGAGCTTGTTGAAGTCTCAGGTTTTAAGGTGGGTGTTGGAGTTGTGGTGATGGGCGTGCACCAGCATTGCATCTTTTCCGATGTACTACTTGTCGTTAAAATGTGAGTCGCTTGTTGTGCGGTTGCATTTGATATTATACTTAACGCTATTAGGGTAAAAATTACGAACCTTCTCATGTTTGTATCTTTTTACATCTTAAAGTGCGGTTACTTGATCATTTATACAATGCTAACCGAATAACTGATCAGGTAAATTATTAAAAACACGCAGCAGTTAAAGATGTTATACCCAATATATATCTCATGATTCGGCTCATTAATTCGAAGCAAATAAAGCGACCGACTGTTACAAAAGCGATAAAAAAAAGGATAAAAGAAGAAAATTTATTAAACAAGTCCTAACCACGCTAATATCGCCTTGATGGTTAATAGGCCAGGTTGTTTGTCCCAGTAATCACAAACATCCTTTGTGGTATTGTATCTAGAAGTAATGTTCCAATAAAAGTTCAAATCATTGTCCCTGTCGAGCGTGTATCTATCCCAATGCGGTACGCCATTTCCATTTGGATTGCCAGTCTTTGCAAAGTTGGTCCAGTAACTAACCATTGAGTCAGCCACGTACTGCTCCCCTTTAGTAGGACGATAGTTTTTGGGAGCAAAATCAGAGCGAATGGATGGGAACTCAAACATGAGTTCGATGATATGAGAAGATTGCCAGCAAGGAGCAAAAGTCATATTTGCAGCAAAGTTATATAAAAATACATCAGCACCGTGCACTTCCAAAGAGTTTGCAGCGGCACGAGTTCCACAATGGAAAATAAAATCAGAAGTGATGGCGATCAAGTTGCGCATGGCAGAGGAATACCTCTCCCTTGGATACAATCTCTTTATTGCTGGCGCATGCGTGCCAAATAATGCCAAGAGTAGACCCTGTAGGTGCAAATCGTTGAAATTTTCTTCTTTCAATCTCATGCACAAGAAGAGCGCGAACTCATCCTTGTTGTTTCCGATGATAATGTTTTTATCTACTTTGAAGCTTCCAGTTTTGAGCGAATCTGAGATTGAGGTTTTGAAGGCCGCTCCGTCGATTACTGGGTACATTCCTATCGCGTACAGTTTATCGCTCATGGCTCCCTTGACTAGACTCAAAGCATCTTGTTGCAACAAACAATCAAAAGTTAAGCAACCCATTTTAGCACGTAGAGCTTTGGCGAAAACATTTGCTTGGAATTTGGACAAGCTCAACTCGGGATTAATGTTTCCACTTTGTATAATGGCTCTTTTGAACAATTTAGTATCGGTCAAGTCGGAGACTAGATGCATCAATATTGATTGACCTCCAGCACTCTGGCCGAAAATTGTGACTTGGCTTGGATCGCCTCCGAACGCTGCAATGTTTTGGTTTACATATTTTAGAGCTTCAATTTGATCCAAGAAACCCCAGTTGCCTGTCGTGCCGAATTGTGTTTGAAGGAATGAGTCTCCAAAAAAGCCAAGAACACCCAATCTGTAATTGATGGTGACCACAACGACACCTGATGATGCTAGGAGAGAGCCGTCATATTGGTGACCAGCCCCACCCCAAAATGCGCCACCGTGCACGTAGAACATTACAGGAAGGTTAGTTGCGTTCAATGGTGCGTAGATATTTAGGAACAAACAGTCTTCGCTCGTATCCTCTTCACGTATTTTAAATAGGTCAAAATATGGTTGTGTACAAGCAGAGCCTGGTTTGGTTGCATCTTTGATTTCTTCCCACACTCGTTGATTTGGAAGTGAGACCGTTGGTTTCCATCTGAGTGGTGACTCTGCAAATCTCACGCCAAGAAAAGCTCTTATGTTACTAAACTCTTCATGAATTTTACCTCCAAGCTTTCCTTGAACTGTCTCCACAACCAAGTTCTGGGCATACACTGCAATAGCAACAAGGTAGAGGGACACCAACAACTTCAACATTTTGACAAATTTCCTGTGTCACTCCTGCGGTGTTCCTTTTATCTTTAACAAAGCTCCGTTCCGGCAATCATTATTGTAATAGGTGGAAATAACCCGAACAAAACTTCTACACCGTCGTAGGAAGAATAGTTTTATTTATTTAGAGATAGATTAATAAAGTTCCGTGCCATTGTCCTTCCTACCTGCATATCAGGTTCATTAGCATCTAAGAATACCGGTGTATCTATTCCGTATATCACCTTCACATCCTCAAGGCACTCATCTACAATCTCCTTATCATACTCTGGGTGGAATTGCACTCCATAAGCTCTCTTGCCAGGAATGTGGAAGGCTTGAGAATACCAATTATCACCACCAATAATTGATTCACCCTCTTTGAGAACAAAACAATCAGAATGGTATGAACCAGAAACAAATTCACTCGGAACATCCCGAAGAATTTCATCCTGCTTCAAGGTTCTTAATCTTGTATAACCAAATTCGTCTAATTTGTTCTGCTTCTTCATTGTACTCATAACAGCATCACCGTAGTGTGCAGACACAATAGCCTGAGCACCAAAACAGATTCCGAACATGGGAAAATCTATAGACAATAAGGATCTTATTAGTGGAAGTAGTGTTTTGTCAAGATATGGTTTTCTTCGGTCGAAAACACAAGAGTCATCGCTTCCACTGATGACAAGACCGTGGTAGTGCTCTGTTATAAATTTGAAAATGTCAACAACAGGCACTTCTTTGGCGTGAGCGTCATTCTCTGACTTTAACTCAAACTTTAGCATCTCTGTTGAATTTTTTTTGATCTTTTTAAATTCATCAATCTGTTCATCGATAGACGTCAAATTCAGGGTAAATGGAGATGGCCAATGATTGTATACAATTGCGTATGTATCGCAGTCAACAGACTCATCCACATTTGCTTTCTCGAACATGTCTTGAATCAATTTGGCTTCTTGGAACTCAATTCGATCACTTACATCAAAGATGCATAGTTTTACTTTACTCTACAATTGTTATGATCACAACAACTTGTTAACTCACTTGTTTGGTTGATTCCATTTTTATAAATAAATTGAAATAGAAATAGATTGTGTTACAATTTAACGGACAATGTTGATATATAACATGAGGTGTATTGGCATACATACCTCGATCTCAGTGCTAATGTTACGTTGTTGTTATGTTATTTGACCAATCATTTTTTACATGAAGAATTTTCTAGAAAAACTTGAAGTTAAAAAATTGAATCCTCAAAATTGAATTTTATACTATGCTAAGTCAACCAATGGAAAGCACAGACGTCAAGTCCGCCACAGATTGTTACTTCTTCCTCACCACAGGATGCACTAAAGTACGCCATTATATTCAACCGCACGAATGAGGGCGAAATTTGGACGCCTTCAACAGGACCAGTGGAGAGATCAAGGCTTCATGGAGTTATTGGGACGGTTTATCACGAAAAAGCCCTTTTCGACGACACTACTTTTTGAGCGGCACCACTTTTCGCCGGACTCTGTGGTATAACAGTAAGATACTAACACTTTATAGGGTGAAAGCTGTGAGTTCCGTCACAGTGAAGAAGCAAAAAAAAATCCTCGTGAATGCAAGTTTTGGCAAGCGGGGGAATGCACCAATAAAGAGTGCATTTTCCGTCATGGAACAAAGCAAGTAAAAGTAAGATCAACAAGTATTTTGAACTAGTTAACATTTCTTGAAGAGGGTACCTACTCCATGTTACTATTTTAGTATGGGTAAATGTACTAGAGGTGCAACTTGTCCGTTCCTACACGCAACACCAGCCTCATCAAGTTTTTTAACTTCGGTTTTTGGTGATCAACAATCAATCCAACCTAGTTCAGACTCAGTTTTCGGTTCTATAGCTCAAAATCCTCAACCGACCAGTTCCACATTTTCACAACCCACTGTACCATTAAAAACTGACACTCCTCAAAAGAAGCCGTTAGATGCCATTTTCACAACCAACCACCAAATAAGCTCATCACCAGTGCAGACGACACCAACATCAATCATTCCTCCATCACCCCAAATTATCGTTAGGTTTGATGCGTTTGAAGACTTTGAATCATGCGACGATGAACAAGACGAACCAGTCAAAAAGGAAGAAGAGAAGGTAACGCCACCACCAGCAAATGCTCCAAAAAAAAGAAAGATAAACAGGAGTGTGCTTCGTGAATTAGAAACACAACCCGAAGATGTAACAACAGATAAAAGAAATACAATTACACATCAAACACAAACCATAACACATCAAGTCAAAAAAGACGATGAACGAACAAACGAAAAAGTTAAAGATGTCACGAAGAGCTCTTCGACGAAACAACTCAAACCTGCTGTAGATCCTTCCAAGAAAACAAAGAGGCCTCTTGAACCAACCAAAAAGACTAGTGTAGCGAAAAAAGTCAAGGTCCAATCCGAAAAGAGTATTGACGAAGAACTGGCCGCCCTTGAACAAGAACTTAACATGTAAATAAAATGCACTCGCTAGTATAAATCGTTGTTTTTTTGTTTGTGTTTTGTTCTTCCATCAAGTAACGGGTTGACAGTGGCTGCCTGGACAACCAAAAAAGAGACCCCAAAGAATCAAATTTAAATTTTACTATACTTTTTCTTTTTCTAAATAGTTCGGTGTTGGGAGTTATCTGGTATGTGTATAAATCGGAGATGCTGACAGAGTACTTTTCAGTTTAATTTAATTTTCATAATTACTGGAATTATTGTTTTGTGACTGCTTTTGGTGAGGATAGGCCAATCTGATACCAGACTGCGACAAAGATGTGAATTTGTTCTTTTCAACATCATTTACAACAGGTTTGTTATTTTTGATGTCATCAGATAGAAGTATTTCATCATAAAACCTTCTGTCTTCTTTTTGTGAAGACCTCTCTTCCCCAATATCTTCTTTAGATCGGCAGTAATCCCAATCTTCTGTATTTTCGTTAAATTTTAGTCCATCAGTAAACAAAAGCTGTTTATCTACAAGTCTTCCCATATCCCATGTCCCCTTTAACTGACTCCCATTAGGGAATACCAATACTCCCTCACCATGAAACATACCATCCTTCATTTCACCAGTATACTTAGACCCACTATCTCCAAATGTAAAACAACCGTATCCTTCCATCCTCTCATTTACAGTGTCTCCTACATAACTCGACTTCGTATACTCCATTTTGTAAATAACTTTAAATGGCGGGATCCACATCACACGTAAAAACACTGTAGAATTTAATTTGTCTTCATGTCGTATTGGACAATCAAGAACTCTTAATGAGTTAGAATCTATGGAAACAAATTATTTAGCAAAGTACGAGCGAGATAAGTATCAAATCAAATGTTTAAAAACTTGATGTTATTATTATTAAGCATACTTCTTTTGTTAACGTTACACACATCACTCAAACACTTGCTTAATCTTTGGAACGAAATATGAATAAAAATTGTCTTTGGAGCTTTTTGGAAGTCTTGGGGGACTGCGATCTTGAAGTGGGTGTGAACTTCTTCGATGGACCCACGATGGTTTAAATGTGTATATTATGTGACACGAATCATCACCTACAATGTTCCATGCTTCTGTTACCCTTATAAGCATATATTTGTTAACTGCGTAGTTATTATTGGAGAAATAATTCATGTACGGTAGAAATGATAACTGGTAGTTGTTGACTTTTTGATTGCGGTTCTCCTCTTCACCCAATTCTATTCCAAAACCCACCTGAATCAAATCTCCATTCACAATTTTTATTGAAACCTCTTGTTCAGGCCAGTCGTTTATAAGGAACTGATGGAGTTCCTTGACAATTTCTTTCAATTGAGCCCTATTCGGCTTTAAAATATTGCACCCCGCTATAATAGAGCTGGATGGAGTTCCTGGTGGAACAAATGGAGCTACTTCAATGTTTCTTCTCGCGTGCTTCTTTGTGGGCGAGCCATTTTCTTGATACGGATAAAAGGATTCTGCGCTGACATGAGCTGGTGTTACATTTCTCGTTCGAAAAGGTTCTGTATCTAATTTGGTCCACAAATCATGAAGCCTCTTGGCGTCATCCGCAGGAGTTCTCTCCGGTATATATTCAAATTCCGAAAAGCAACCCTTTTTCTTTGTGGGTGATACCTTGTTCGATTTCAAAAATGGATATAGTGATGTCGGCGAATTTGAAGGTTTCAATGTTTGTAGTTGTGGAGTGATCTTGGAGGGTATTTGAGAGAGAGTGGTGTAATTATTAGCTTGAAATGCTTGTTTAATCCTCTCCTCACTGCTAGTTATAGATTGTGGAGATTTCTGTCTGGTTGGAGATGGATAAAGGTTGGTGCCACCACGTGTAGGACTCTTCCGTTTCGTTCTATTGGGTGATGTGCTCTTGAATGAACACCTGCCTACATTTTCATCATCAGCTTGACGCAGTGAATGAATCATGACCAGTGTTTACACAAGTATTGTAAAAGTCCACTTTACAGTTCCAAAAATAATATACAAAGCGACATTTTCATCAATTTCATTTATTTTTGATATTCATATTGGAACAACTCGAGTGCCTTCTTGGTGCTGATTTGCTTAAAGTTTGGCATCCTGTTGAATTCGCTCTTCGTCATGTTGAACAACTTGACAAACTCTGCATCGCTCAAATACTGCTCTCTCTTTTGAGTGTCGATGCCTGGTGGATACTTGGCTCCATTCTTCAACTGTGCATATGAATAAGTGGTGGCGTTGGATGATGATGACTGTTGTGGTTGATCGTCGACGACGGCACCAAACTCAGCCTTGACCCTACCAGTGGTATCAATCAAACTGCTCAACTTGGCCTGAATCAATCCACCCTTGCTACCCTTGAGCGTTTGGAACAATTTCAAATCCTCCTCTTCTTGTTTGGTAGGGATGCTGTATTTGCTCTTGGCAGCCACTTTGAATTTTTTCTCTCCAGTGGATGGCTTTGGTGCTGCAGTGGAGGTGGCGACCTTTGCACCACGCTTGGCAGCTGCTTCCTTATCTCTCCTCTCTTGTTGTTGTAGATAAGATCCATACACAATGTCGGTGCTACGATTTCCGCTAATACCCCAACGCGTCTGTTCGTTGAATCTGAATCCAACAAATGTCTTGTAGGGAACGACGAATTTGAAATTTTTGACCTTTGCCAAATTATCTTCCAAACTCTTCTTCAAATCTCTGATTTGATTGGCGGTGGCATTTGGATTCGATGCCAACCAATCCAACACGCTCTGTGCGTAATCGTCCACTGCTTGTTGCTCCTTGTCGGTCATGGCCTTTCTGACGGCTTGGTTGTTGTTCAACACATCCAATACCTTCTTGGCATAGTCCAACAGATTGTTCCTCTCGTCCTTGCTCTCCAACACTGCGTTCACCGTATTCTCCAGTGCCTTCTTCTTTTCCTTGATTTGATTCAGTTTGGCATCAGGTGTCCTCTTGACCCAATCGATGGTCTCGTTGGCACGATTGTCGATCAATTTCTTATCATCCGCATTCAACAGGGATGCTAGTTGTGGATCGGTGCTGACCTTTTCTCTAATGTTGCTCGCGTAATTGATCAGATCGCTCCTCTCCTTGCTACGATCCAACGATGGCTGCACTTGTGCCTGTACTTGACTCTTTTTATCGTCGTAATCCCTCTTGTTGACATCTGGGTGCGCCTTTAACCATTGCTTGGCGCCGTCCAATGCATCGCTCAATTTCTTGCTCTCCTGTGGATCCATTTCTGCTTTGCTCAACGATTGTTTGCTGTCGGATATGTACTTGTCCAGTGCTTGTTTGCTGTCTGCCTTTTGTACCAACGGCATCACGCTCTTGTCAAAATCTTGAATGCGATTCTGCAATTGATCTGCATCTGCTTGTTTGTGTGATGGACCGTTGATCCAATCTTGTTGTTTCTGCACTTGATCGACGATTTGGTTGAATTGCTTGGGCGTCAATTGTTTGTGGAGTGCATCGTTCTTGTCATTGACGCGATCCACCAAGTGATTCACCTTGTCGTGTAATTCTTGATCACGTTGTGCCCTGTTGATCACGTGATCCACTTGGTTCTTTAATTGCGATAATTTATCGCGAGCATCATTTGCATCGGCACCCTTGTTGAATTGTTTGGCTTGTTCCAGTGCCTTGTTCACCTTGACTTGATCCATTGGAGAAATCCTGTTGGATAGTTGCTTTAATTTGTCGGCGGTTTGATCGATGTAATCATCGAGCGCTTGATGAGCGCGTGCCTTTTCCAAAATGTTACGCGATGCTGCTTCTAATGCATCCTTCTTTTGTTTCAAATCTTTGGTGGATTTGTTCTTGTTGCGATTCAAGTAATCGACGGTCTCGTCGATCATGTCCTGCAGAATGTTCTTGTCTTGATGAGAAATGTGCTTGGCCAATCGATCGTTGCGTAGTGCATTGCGTAATTGGTTGCATTGAGATGTTAATTGATCTCGTTGATCGGCACGATTGGCGATGGGATCAGTTTTTGATTTGCTGTGGCGCAATTGTTTATCCAATTCTCTCGCATCTGCATTGGGATTATCGTTCAACCAGTCCTTGATGTGACGTGCATGATCTGATAATAATCTACGCTCATCGCTGGTCAAATCGCTGCCGCCGCCGCTGCCTTCTTGACCCTTTTGTTGTAGAGAATCAGCCAGTTGCAGTAAATCCTTCTTCTTGAGCGATTGATCCATGATGGGTCTCACCTTGTTCTTGAGTTGATTCAATTGTTGATCCAATTGTTGTTTGTCTGCGCGTGGATTGGCTCGTGACCACTTGTTGCTCTCCTCGCATGCGTTCTTGATTAGCGATTGATCGGATGGCGACAAGTGATGATCGTCGTTGTTGATGGATCGATTCGCGTTATCGATATAATCATGTAATGCATTCCTGGCATCCAATCTGGATAGAATGGGATCCACCGCCTTTTGTAATTCTGCATCTTGTTGAGCAATTTGGTCCATGGGCGTTTGTTTGCCAATGTTGTTCTTGACATAGTCGCGTGCCTTTTGAATGGCCTTGTTGATGGTTTCGCGTTCTTGTGGAGTGGTCACCTTTGACGAATCGGATAGATTTACGTCACGATCCAATCGACGCTTCAACTGATCTGCTGCATTCTCCAACTTGTTTAATTTTTGACTCCTCTCCAGAATGGGCGCGATGCGTTTATCGAGTGCGTTCATCTCTGCAATGGTGTCCTTGGATGGCAAGTGCTTCTTCAAGAATTCTTTGGATGGCTCCAATGCTTCCTTGATTTGCTTCTTTTCAGCATCGCTCAATCGCGTATCCACCGCCATCTTGTCCATGATGTCGTTCACTTTATTCTCTAATTCTCTTCTATTCTTGGCTGCTTCGTGTGATGGTTGTACCTTGTTCTTTAATTGATTACGTTGTTGTTCCACTTGATCAGCGGTGGCTGCCTTGTTGTTTTGTAACCAATCCTTTGATTGTTTGCATGCCTCTTCAACAATCTTTGATTCTTGTGGCGAATAATAATCATTCAAATCCTTGTATTGATTCGCGTCGTTCAACAATTGTTCCACCTTGTTCACCTTGTCCATGATGGGCTTGATGGATTGTTCCAGTTCATCACGACGTTGTTTGATTTGTTGTTTGTTGGCTGATGGATTGTTGCCGAGCCAATCCTTGACCGATTGTGCTGCCTTGTTGATTCGATCGGCCTCTTGTGCAGTGATCCGATCGTTGGCCAACAATCTCGGCACCAAATCCTTGCTCAGCGCCTCTGCCGTTTGGTTCAATGCATCGCGTGCCTCTCCATCGGAAATGATGGGCAGCGTCAATGCATTCAATTGATCCAGTTCGCCGGTGATTTGTTTTGCCTTTGAATTTGGATTCTTTTGTATCCATGATAGGGTCTCATCGACGGCATCATCCACCACCTTCTTTTCCTTTTGAGTCAATCTCTCCAATAATTGTGGATCGTTGCGCAATCGACTACGCAAATCATGAGCGCGTTGATCCAATTCTTGAATGGCCTTTGCATTGTGAACAAATTCTTTTGATTTGTTTTCCAATTCATGAATCTTGTCCAACACTTGTTGACTTGCTAACTGTAATTGCTCTGGCGGCGGTACGTGCTTGTAGGTTGGTAATTTGTTCATGAAGGCTTCGCCCTGATCCACCAACGATTGCAACACCTTTTTATCTTGATCATTCATTACGTCTTGCGACGATAATTCTTTGCGAATTTGTTCAATCTTTTGCGACAATTTCCTCTTGTTCTTTGCTAATTGTAGCAATGGTTGGGTGTTATTGTCCAATTCCTTCTTGATTTGATCGCACGTGGACAAATCAGGATGAGATTGAATCTGATCGAGAGCACGTTGAGCAGCATCTCTAATGTGCTCGCGTTCCTCTGGCGATAATTCGAACAAATCATCATCCTGATCATCCACTCTCTTTTTAATGTGATGAGCGTATCCATCCAATTGATTCCTCTCCAATGCACGATTGATGATTTTATCGATTTGATCTTGTAATTTTCTTCTTTGTGCTTCGATTTGATCGCTGGTGGCATCTGGATGGTCCTTCAACCATTGATTGAATTCGTCCACTGCCGCCTTGATTTGATCCTTCTCTTGTGCATTCAAGTGCTTGTAGAGCGGATCGTCTGGGTGATTGTACATTTTATTGATCAAATCATCAACGTATTGCTTGGCGTCTTGTCTAGCGTTGGCACTGGCCAATACTTGTTGAACGGCACGATCCAATTCGCGATTCTTCTTGTCCAAATCGGTCTTGTTCTTTTTGCAATAGGCCAATACTTGTTGTGCTTCGTCATCGATAATCTTCTTTTCCTTTGCAGTGCACTTGTTGGCCAATTTACCACCATTGATGGCATCGCGTAGCGATTGGGCCTTGTTTTGTAATTCCAAGTGTTTGGAGTGATTGTTGAGCACGCCGTTCACCTTGTCTTGATATTCCTTGTCCTTGTCTCTGACTTGTTTGCTTGTTGCCTTGTTGCCATTTGATTTTTGGAACCAATCCAATGTTTCTTGTGCAGCGTCGTTCAAAATCTTTTTTTCTTGTGGAGTCAACGTGCTGAGCGATGGATCCTTTTGTAGACGATCGCGCAATTCTTGTGCCCTCTGGTACAAATCTCTTCTTGATTGTGCATTGGCGATCAATGGATCCACAATCGCTCTCGATGCCTTGTTCAAATCATCCGTCTCTGATTTGGTTAGATTTGGCTTGTTGATCAATTCGTCAAGAATGTGATCGGATGCATCCTTGATTTGTTTCTTTTCCATATCGGTGAGCCACTTGCCTAGTGCCTGTGGATCGCGTGCATCCAAGTGATCCCTCAATTCTCTTGCAAAGTCATCCAATTTGGATTTGGCATCGGCTCTGTCCACAATGTCGCCCGCAGTCTTGTTGAGCGATTTCAATTTATCTTGTACTTGTTGATGCGTCGCGTTCTTGTTCTTGTTGGTCCAATCCAGCGTCTCCAGGATGGCCTCGTCCACCAATCCACGCTCATCGGGTCTCATCTTGCTGATTAATTTCTTATCGGTCATGGAGCGATCTCTTAATTTGTTGACTCGCTGGTCCAATTCATCCTTCGCTTGTGCCAATGATGTCAGCGGCGTCACGTTCTTCAAGAATTGATCATGACGATCGTTTAATTGTTGAGTGGTTGCGTCGGGATGATCCTGCAAGAATTGAGTGACCTTATCGGCTTGATCCAACAGCGCTTGTTTCTCTTCGGGCGATAAGTGTTTGGAGAGCGCATCGTTGGGATCGTGCACTCGTTTCCTTAATTGATTGGCTGCCTTGGTCAGTTCGTCCCTCTTCTCTGCACGATCCACCACCGGCTGCACCGTCTTTTTCAATTTGTTTAATTGTTCCTTGAGTTGATCCTCCGTGACGAGCGGATGATCCTTCAAGTGATCCAATGCGTTCTTGGTTGCTTCGTTGATGAGATCGACATCTTGGTCGTTCAACAAATCACAAAAATCATCATCTTCGTCGTCCATGCGCTTCTTGATTTGATGAGCGTATTGCTCCAATTGATTCCTCTCGCTCGCACGCGATAGGATGGGACGAATGCGTGCATCCAATTCTCTTCTCTTTAGATCCAATTCTTCTTGTGATGCATTGGGATTCTTGGCCAACCAATCCTCAAATTCACGAATGGCATCCAATACTTGCTTGCGCTCAGCATCATTCAAATTGGCGAATTGATCGCTGAAGGGATCGGCAATCTCCTTGTACTCATCTAGTGCCTTTTGTA
>JAOPGA020000563.1:0-13441 GCA_026419775.2 Acrasis kona
TTGAACATACTTCTCCGCTCGTGTACCAATTAGTCCACATATACCTACAAGCTTGTTGTATATAATGAGGTCTTTGGGACTGCTTATATCAAGAAACTTCGCCATTGAACCTAATTTCTTCTTATGTGGACATGAATCCGTGCAGTTCTTGTGGTCATTTGTCTTGTGCTTTGGCCAGTTGTTCCATAGCTTTTCCCATAGAGGCACAGCCGCTTGGTAACCATCAGTTTTGATAACATCTCTTACGGAACTAGTTACAATGCCCCAATATCTACCAGCAGAAGCCCCAAGATTACATTTCAATTCCAAAACTGCGCCAACAAATGCTTTTTTTCCATGAGCGCCGTCATTTGTTTCGATTGGTTTTAGAACTCGATTTGCTTCTCTTGGATCATTAATTAATGATTTTTCTATAATTGCTTTTGCTTTACCATCTCGGTCATGTACATAAACAGCTGGTCGTAAAGGGAGATCATCTATAATGTAGTCTGGATTTTCTTTCATTTGTTTGATCCATTCCTCTAAAGCTTCTGCCTCCATCTGAGATGCAGCGCCTTTACACCACTCTTTGTAGGTATCATCGTCCTCATCACCTTCTATGTAGTCAGTTCTTGTTCGGCGCTTATTTACAACATCAATAAATATTAATTAATATTTCATTTGCTCGGTACTTCGGAACGTTTCGGCGATCTAATTATACCGGAGAAACCGGGAAACTTCTTTCCACGGAGTTTCACTACTATAAATATCACATGAACTTGATCTGAAACTACCAGTTTAACAAACAAACCAAAACAAAACATGCCTCAACCACCTCTAACCGACAATGGCGCTCTAAATCTATGGTTGTTATACCTCGACGAACGTTTTGATATCATTGAAGTAATGCTTTCCAAGACTTGTGATCTCATCGGCAACAACAAGCGCAAACGTTATACTGGTTCCGTGATCAGTAGCGGCCTGACACCCCTCAACTGGCCTGGGCGAAAGAGCACCTTCCTGGTCCTGGCACCGCCAAATCCCTAGAGGCCCTCTGCAAGGAACACTGTGAGGACGCCAACCCGGCCATCTTCAATGAACTCACCAAGATGGTCGCTACTCGTTTTCGCTTAGATCTCAGGTTCGACAAGAGTGTAGTTACCGAGTACGCCAAGTACCATCACGATCGTACTGGAGCACCCTTCCATAGCTACCTACTGGACGAAGAAGTGGTCACCAAAATGACTCATTTCAAAGAAGAAGAGTACACTGCTGAGCCTGTCAACAAACGACAAAAAACTACCAATGTAAACCAATAAACAACACGTCATCTTATATTTTGTAGCAACATACTCCAAAAATACCTTATCCTCAAACACCACAAGAAATTCGAAATGGAGTTAAACTGACTATTCCAACTGATATAATCATTCCTCCAACACAAAATCATATACCATCCGAATATGTTGACCAAGTTGAAGAAAAGTTACTGAAATTGGTAGAATCTGGTATCTTGACCAAATGTTCCCCTACTGAACTTAAATACATAATGGGTTTACAAATAGAACTCAAAAAGGACCACACGATACGAATTATTGTAAATGGGAAAAAACTCAGTACCGTACTTCCTAAATACAAAGTAATCCATCCCAAACGTAAGGATATATTTCAACTAGTTCGCAATCACAAATATGCATGTATCATTGATATTAAGGACTATTACTATAACATTCCAATAGATGAAAACTCGAAATCATATCTTGGAATACACCTTAATGGCCAACATTACCGATTCGAGAAGTGCCCCATGGGAATAACTACAAGTTGTGATGCTTGCGCAACCTTGAGTAATCACATTGCAAAAATAACACATCCATCTATAATCGTACAAATAGATGATTTTTTAGTTTGTGGCTCAACGCCCGATGAGGTCATCCAACGTAGGGACGCCCTAATACATAATTTAGAACAAGTCTTCCATCTAACAGTGAATTATGCCAAGTCTCAATTAGAACCTCAACAACATCTTGTCTACCTCATGTACCGTCTAGACTTTGAAAACAATCAAGTGTATAGTACTGAAGATAATCTAGCTAAGGCTGAAGCTCTATTACAAACCCTTGAACCAGCTTATTATACAAATCAAAGTGTTCAATCGTTACTTGGTTCCATTGGAGTTAATGTCCCAACAAAGGTATTAAATGCAAAGCTGAAACCTTTACGCGCACGATTAGTTTATCAAAAGAATTGTGAAGATTATCCCGTTCGTATTACCGCAGATGATATTGAACTTTTAAACTACGTACATTCACAATGTGACCAACCACATGACGAGAAAATTGGAAAAGATCGTGTAAAGAAACGCTCAAAATAAAAAACATTTTATGTACCTTGTGCCTCACAACTATTTTTACTATAGCCGATCTAATGCAGGTAAATTTATTCACTAATACAAAAGTCTTGTCGATTATACCCCAAATAATATATATGACGAGGTCGGGAGGGTGGGATGATATAGTAAAGTATTAATTACTATCAAACTATCCAACAGTAATTGTCGGAGAAACTCGATCTATGGTAATATATTGATTACTTAATCTACTGTACTTGTTAAATAAAATAAATAAAGTTGCTATATGAATGTAAACGTTGAAATTATATATGATACAACTAATTCTGTTAGTTTCTATTACTTGATAAATGAAAACTACTATTTATCCTTTACCGATGAATTAATGATGTCTAATGTTGCACCTGTAACCGAATGAAATGTTAACCTGATTTTTATGAGTTATTACATATAGATATCCTAAACGTCAACCAACGAATGTGGAAGAGAACGTAAAAGAAATATATGTATAAACGTAACCCATGATATGATGAAAGAAAAAGTGATAAAGTGTACTGTGCTGATCACTGGTTGACCGCATTTTAAAAATATAGTTAGGAGGTTAATCACGAGGGGTAATCTTCACTTTTTGTTCAAAATCATTGTCAAATGTATTAATGCACTGGTGGTAATATTATAACAACGCTAATATATATCTCATTATAATTTATTAAGAATGTCATGACATTCACTATGAACCAGTTTGCTGTTGTTCGTTTTTAATGTTCCTGTAACACTCACAGCCTGTCCGCCTCCCTTTCCGTTCACTTTCACGAATAAACTCTTCACTACCTGTCTCAAGTCAACTTGTTTTAGGTCTGTGCTACAATTTATTACAAATTGAGTTTCGGCATCACAATTATACAAACACACAATAGAATTTGAAGAGAACACAGCTTCTTTTGCAACCGCCCTCATAAAGCGCATGTCTTTTCCTTTGAGTTCGGATACGATCAATTTTGAACCAGATTGTGTCACGTCTGCAGTCTGAAATAGTTCAGAGGCCGTTGAGCGAAGAACAATCTTTTCGTAATCATTACATGTTTTTTTTAGTTGGTTGTAACTTTCGATCTGTGCCTCCACTGCACTCGTAACATCTTGTGTGCTTGATGAACATGATAAATGTTTTCCCAAAGAGCTGAACGTGCTGGATGCCTGACGGGCATAATTCGTCACGCGTGTTCCGCAGATAAAGTATAGACGTGTTTGTTTCTTGATGCTTTCACAACCTAAAATTACGATACTTTGCACTTGACTTGTATTGTTCGGATGTGTACCGCAGCATGGTTGTAAATCATAATCCTTGATGTTGATGATTCGAATGGGCTCTTCGAGAGTTGCGTCCAGTTTTTTCCTGAGTGGTAATTTGTTGGCCTCTTCTATGGTGTGTTGAGTTATTTCCACAGGTCTTGCATCAATGATGACCTGGTTAGCAGCGTCTTGTACCTTTATGATTACATCCTCAGAGATCTTGTCGACTTCCAAATCAATGTTACTGACCGAAGAGCTCATGTGAAAGGCGACTGTTGAAATGCCCGACACTTGAATGAATGCCGAGGAGAGTATGTGCTATAAAAATTAGTAAGATCAAACAATATGACGCACCTGTCCGTGATGCTGTTGCATGTGATCGAGTCTTCTCTGCCAATCAATTTTGCCCTGCACCTCATCCCCAACTATTGCATCATCTTCAACTGAGTCGAGAATGTGAATAATGTTATGCTTCTCTTCAATCACGTCAATTACGTTTATAACTTTGTTATTCTTCGAAAATGTAATGCTGCCAATATCATTGAGTTGCCCTCCAGAAGTGGGATAGAATGCTGTTGATTTCAAAATGATGGCAGATTTTGTGGTGTTCTTGTCGATTTTGCGCGATGTCTTCTCAACGATCACAGTCGTGAACTCCTGAATGTACTGATCATTGTGAAAAAGCCTCTCTGTCATTGTAAACGGAAATGTATGAAATATCAGAAAGGATCATATCTACGTTAAATGAAAATTGTTACATCATCTCACGATGGCAGAAGCCCTGAAGTTACCATATTACGTAATACAAAAAAGAATACCTCTCATAGTACTAACCAATCAAAGTTAAGGGAGGAGGTATTGAACAAAAACGTATTGGATTCAAATTACTTGCCACACACTAAACAGTGGTCATAAAAACACGTCTATAGAAAAGATACGGCATGAGGGGGTCGAACCCTCGACCCTTGGATTCGAAGTCCAATGCTCTCTGTGATGTGATCCACTGAGCTAAA
This sequence comes from Acrasis kona, assembly GCA_026419775.2. Taxonomy (NCBI): domain Eukaryota; phylum Heterolobosea; class Eutetramitea; order Acrasida; family Acrasidae; genus Acrasis; species Acrasis kona. The sequence goes on from JAOPGA020000563.1 coordinate 4,633, forward strand.
GCCGCTTGCAAAATTTATTCTATCATAAAGATACAGCAGTTGGATGCTAATTATAAAGTTGATTAGGTATACGTTTAATTTTATTATACTATTTAGATATGAAAGACAGTGATGCCACAATTGTTGATTTGGAACTGAAAAGGAAAGATATGACCCACTACGCATCAAATAACAAACAAGCTTCACTCAGCGCTGAGCAAATCTCAAGGCTAAGGCCCAATCCTCTTTTAGAGCAAATAGTTAGACAACACGAGTATTACGAAGAGCAGATAAAAGCTGCATATCAGGTTGAGATATATAAAATAAAAAGCGAACACGAGAAAACTATTGAACGTCTAAAAATTCTTGAAGAGCGTTTAACATTAAAGAGCGAAGAAGCAGCTCTTCTTACATTAAAAAATATCGAACTTGAGGATAGATGCTCCCTCTCCTTCGAAGAAGCCACACTCGTTCGAAAGCAGCTATTGGACAGCCAAGAAGAATTTAGAGGATATAAAAAGAAAATTGAATCAGAAACGAAAAAGTTTGTGACGCAAGGTACAAACACAGAATTGCAAGTCGACGAGGACATTCTGTCAGACCAAGAGCAACAACAACCACAAATCGAAGTGAAGCCCACCCAAACACAATCTTCCAAGAAAATTTACAGGCAGAATGAAACATTGGAAGTTAATGATAAAGGAGCTTCCAAACTGTTAGAAAATTCATTTGATGATATTTTCGTTAGCAAATCAGAAATAATAGACCAAATCAAATCACACCTGGAGCAAAAAAGAAGAGTTGAAGAGGTGAAATCATCTAGAATTCAACATAGCCCATCAAAAAAATCAACAGATTCGTCACTAAAATCACTACAAGAAAGATTTGATTTATTGGAGGTGGAGCAGCGTAACACTATGGTTAAACTTGTAAAAAGAGAAGAGCAGATAATTCAACTTGCTGAACATAATAAGAATCTTCAGGCCCAATTGCAAAAGCTGACAACTCGCCGGCGATGATGTATTGTATAGCACAACCTAGAAGACTTCAAATCGATGAGTAAATCGGGCGAAAGAGAATCTTGGTGTACTTAGGAGAAAATGCCAAAAAAATCAAAATAAAGCCAATAAATCTTGTACCCTTACATAAATGATCTTTTATTTTCATCTCTATAATATAACTCGGTCAATATCAAAAAACATACAAGAACATTAAGATTGATTTTGGATCAATTTAAACTTGTCACCAAAAACAAATCCTGTTGATATAAAAAGCAAGGTAAACTGTTCAAAGTCTAAAGAGTTAAAATACCTGTCAAAGGTATTCATATGTTGTTACTTTACAATAGGTTAAGCCCACAGTGTGTAAAACAACAATGAATTGTTAGTCCCTGCTTTCATATTTCTTGTTGTGAGTGAGACGTGCTACAATGAATACATCAGTACTGATGACATTCTGCCCAAATGTGCGAAGTCCAGATAGTTTCTCCTCATCGTAGTTGCTATATATCCACTCCCTCTGTGCTTGCTATTCTGTGCTTTCCTTGCTTGTCGGGTCAAGTCACTTGTTGGTCCGTCCGCATAAGAGCTCGAAATCTGAATAACAAATACACAACGGTATGATTAAAGAGAGGAACGATGAAGAAGATAGAAGATGGATTTATTTGCGAATTGGGTAGGCACGGTACAAAGGTGATCCAACTGTTTGAGCCTTGATTTTGTACTTATCATCAACAATAAAGGTATCAGTTCCGAAATAAGCTTGACCTTTGATAGTGCATGTCCAGGTGATGTAAATGATGTCTCTCTTAACAGTAAGCTGGTCAACAACAAAATCTCCTTGGTTAACGATTTTGAATATTTGTGAGAATACTCTCTTGCCATTGTTTGTTCCAAACCAGGTGTTCTCGTTGACGATTAGAAGAGTGTCGTTTGTACATCCCTTTGCGAGTCTGTCCAGGTCTTGTGCAATCCAGGCATCACGATGTTCAATCCATGCTTCGTGTGTTTTCTTCTCATCGATCTTGAGATTCTTTGCGGCGACAGCTGCAGCCAAAAGTGCGAATAGTAAGCTGACGATAACGAAGATGCTCTTGCTCATGTTTGTTAACTTGAAATTAATGGCGATTTTACACTGTTTTTATACCATCGCTACGGCATAATTATTTAGCCACTCCGTCATACTCCGTTCGCATGTTCCACATCCAATTGGTCAATTTAAAAATACTGCATATTGATTCCAATTTACAATGATGGAAACTGTTTTTGTACCATTAATCCTACTAAATGATTCCAATCCTAATTTGCACAATTCAAAACTTCACATCAATCCCAACTCAAATGAACAAATATATATTCAAGAACAACTTTATTTCAAAAGAGAACAAATGTCACGATCAACACAACAAGCAAACTCCATAAAGGCCTTGTCATTGAACCATCACTTGGTGTATTTTGAGTAACAACACCAACAGTTGTAGTGGATAACGAAAGAGAATTAGTTTGTACTTCAACAGGTACATCACTAGTCACAACAGTCAACGTAACCTTCACTTGTCTAATGCCACCAACCTTTCCGCTCCTAATCACAAAGTCACCATACAAGTCCGAAAGTTGTTTATACGCACTAAGAACGTTCACTTTATTCAAACCCGATTCAACAACAACACTTTCAACGGAAGCAACAACATTATGTTCATCATCAACAAAGTTGACTCTGATCAAAACATCTTTTACAATCGTTACAACAAATTTTATTTCTACACTTTGTACAACTCTATTAGATGACACAGGAGGGATAGTAATCGGCGAATCGCTCGTTGCAAAGGAACAGGATATAGAGGAATTGACTTGATTGGAAGAATATAATAGCGTAGAAGATGGATTGGAGGTGGGTAGCAGCGACGAATCTCCACTAGTTTGTGACTGAACTGTTGCGGTGATTACTGTAGTGATGGGTGATACAAAGAGTAAGCTGGGTGTAGGAGTTGGAATGGTTGTTGGTGTAAGTGTTGGAGATGTAGTGGATGTGATTGTTGGTGTAGGTGTGGGAGTAGATGTAGATGTTTCGGTATGTGTTGCAGTTGGTGTGGGAGTCGGAGTTGGAGTAGGAGTAGGTATGATTGTTGGTGTTGGAGTAGAAGTAGTGGTGGGTGTCTGTGTTGGAGTTGAAGTAGGTGTAGAAGTAGGCGTTGGAGCAGCGGTGGGTGTCTGCGTTGGTGTCTGCGTTGGAGTGAGAGTAGGTGTCGGTGTGGGAGTAGGTGTGGGTGTTGGCGTTGGAGTAGGTGTGGGTGTTGGCGTAGAAGTAGGTGTTGGAGTAGCGGTGGGCGTCTGCGTTGGAGTAGGTGTTGCAGTTGGTGTAGGAGTAGGTGTTGGTGTCGGCGTTGGTGTGGCAGTAGGCGTCTGTGTCGGTGTGGGAGTAGGTGTCGGCGTTGGTGTCAGTGTAGGCGTACTTGTCGCCACATCACCCGAATACATCGCTCTAATATAATGATTTCCACCATCAGCAACATAAATCTGACCACCCAACGCCACACCACCAGTCGGTGCATTACAAAAAAGTCAAATCGCTTCTACCTCCCTCGCTCATCAATCCAACTTGTCCAATCACACCAGCTACACTCTGAATAACATTCGTATTCAAATCAACGGCCCTTATTACATGATTAAATGTATCGGCTACATATAACACGCGATTTACATCATCCATGAACATTCCTCTCGGTCCATTTAAAGTAGCATTGGCGACGTGGCCTCCATCTCCGGTGTTTCCGGCGTTAGTACTGAAGCCGATGTAATTGGTCATTAATTTATTGTCGAGATCTACGCTTCTAATTAAATTGTTTTGGGTATCTGAAATGTATGCTTTGCGATTGATGTGATCTATGGTTAAATGTCTTGGTTGGTTGAGTGGGGATTTGGTGGCGGGTAATGTAGTTGGGTCGTAGCCGCTCATGCCGTAAATGCCTGCGAAGGGTGTGATGACGTTATTGGATGTGTTCATTACTCTAATGACGTGGTTTGATGTGTCTACAATGTAAAGTAGATTGTCGATGGGGTCATATGTGACACCTGTTGGGTAATTTAATTTTGCACTTGTGGCGGGTCCGTAATCTCCGGATGATCCGATTGCGTTTGTTATTCCTGCTACTCTGTAGATTATGGCACTGGTTAAATTGATCATGCGAATGGTTTGACTAAAAGTATCTGCAACGTATAATAATTGATTTTTTTCGTCTAGAGATAAGCCGCTTGGGAAATATAATTGTGCAAGTGTGGCATATCCATTATCTCCGCTTGTTCCTGACTGTCTTGGCTGACCTGCAATGATTGTTGTAATATTCGATCTAAGGTTGACCGACCTTATAACATGATTGTCGGTATCAGCAAGGTAGAGTACATTGTTCTTTTTGTCAACTTGAACAGAGTAAGGCTTGTTTAATTTTGTAAGTAGTGAAGGCTGTCCATCACCGTTGATGGTTTCACTTCCGCCAGCACCCTTACCAGCCAACGTTGTTACAATGTTATTAGATTGATCCACCGATCTAACCTTGTAATTTTCGCTGTCGGCTACATATAAAATGTTTCTGTCCAATGCTAACAGAATGGGCTTTGAAAATTTCGTTGACTTTGGGTTCAAGTAATCTCCATTATAGCCAGGTGCCGAAGAGCTTGCTGTTCCTGCTACTGTTGAGGTAATGTTTGTCCTCAAGTTGATTCCGTGGATGATTGAACAGGAGGAATCGGAGATGTACAACACCTGGTTAATAGGATCCACTAAAAGTCCGCCTATTGAGCCGAAAGTAGATTGAAGAGCGTTAACGTTGGTATTATCAGCACAGTTGTCATTTCCGTTCCCTGCAAAGACTTTCATGTTGTTTGTGACAAGATCAAATACACGAACAACATTGTTACCGGTGTCCGCAATGTATAGCTGATTGTTTGTTTTGTCCAATGCAATAGCAGAGGGGCTGCTTAATGAAGAATTAACGACGGTGAATATCACATTTGTTGTTAAATTAATGGCGCGTATGGCATTGTTGAGTGTATCGGCAATGTATAAGTAGTTATCTCCAATGACCATGTCCTTAGGGTTGTTTAGTTTGGCTGATCTTGCATCACCACCATCTCCCGAATAACCTCTGTTGTTGTAAGAGCCAGCAATTGTAGAAATGATGTTGTTTGACTTGTTAATGACTCTGATTAACGAGTTTGCGGTATCTGCAATGTAGATTGAGTCGTTTGTGAACACTACAGCACTTGGTTGGTAGAGTCGAGCACCTATTGCGAAATCACCATCTCCATACGGAGTTGGTAAAAAGGGTTTTGTTGCTCCACATATTGTACTAATCAGACCTGATGTCCTATTCACCATCCTCACGACGTTGTTTGCCGCGTCACTAATGTAGACAAGATTGTTGTAACTGTCCACTGCCACACCAGTAGGCTTTAATCCACTAATGGTTGCTAATCCTCCATCGCCTGTGTTATATGTTGACGAATAGCCAGTGTGTGAATAAATTGTATAATTCTTGGCTTGAGCGGCTTGGACAAACAACAAAATGACAATTGCAAACAGTGCTTGCGTTGTCATTTTGTTTTCTTCAATTGATTGACATGACACTTTTTTGACCGCTCGGTAAAATCAACACATTTGGCTATTCATATACCTAAAGTTGATTCACCCGATTTTATAAGTCTCTTTTAAAACCTCTTGCGGTTTTTTTTTGATTTCGAACGTGGAATTAAGGATAACATGCATGTTACAACAGAATTCTCTAAATAAGTTAGTAATATGGCTAAGTTATGGCTTGTAAGCTTGGTTAAGTCTTGAACTTTTTCTGGTACAAATAGTTTCATCCAAATCTTACACTTCCACATCACAATGGCATCAAACACCAAAACAAACGAAGATAAACAAAATGAAATCCAAACCAATGCTGATAAGATATTTGCTTTGACGAAAATACAGGCTCAAGAAGCTGGTGCTATGTTTCAGCTCCATCATGAATTTGATTCATTTGAATTAGAAGCTTTTAAACTTTTTATGAGCAGCAGACACAGTGATAAAATCGAAGCATTGCGAGTGATTGCAGAACTCAAGTCCAAATATCTGTTAAAACTGCGTGAAGGAATGGCAGAAATCTCAAAAGGCTATTATGAGAGCTTAAAAGAAGATTACGGATATGAAAAAAAAAACAAACGGGGGACTTATTTAACACATACATAATAAAAACCAAAAGTTCAAAATTTTTGTTAATTTTATAATCACATCTGTCCATCGGGCGCCCGACGAAATAAAGTTGACTCCATCTAGCAGACAACTGATGATGTCGGTCTCATTTTAATCACCAAGTCGTACTGCGCTAACTATAATATCCAGAACACTCTCGTTTAGGTCATATAAAACTATAAGGTCAACATTTCACATTATTCACGGTATAACTTCCTCCTGAGCGACCCGGAAGGCCGCAAAGGTTTTCTAGTACATTTTTTCATTTTGAACAACCATTTGAACTCACCCGGACAATGGGACTAACCCGTCGTGATAATGTTCATAGATGCCATTTCTTTATACAATGTAATGGACAATACGATATATGTATTTTGACCCTTCAATAAACAATATAGGTTTGTTGTATGTGTTTCATGCAAAACGACAGGTTATGTGTTCTGGTTGTCTTTTATTACAAAATGCCACCAAAGAGGAAGGTGAAGATGGTCCATCATCGAAGAAGAGGAAAAAGCCAACAAAGAATCTGACATTGAATTGGATGAATCGGATGAAGTGGATGAAGAAACAAACAATGAAGTGAGTGATGATGAATCCAACAGTGGTTCTGACAATAATGAAGAATGCAATCATGATGTCACATCAGTTCAAGGTTTGGCAAAGTTTTTAGAGACCCTTTTCAAAAACAAATGCGAGGATTCCCATACATTGGTTCAGGATGTACTTGGCGCACTTGTCACAGAACACCAATTAAAGAGCGCAAAGGTCAAACAAGCATGCAAAATAGCTCTCCAAGCTGCTTACAGCACAATTCCACTAAATAGTGAGGAAAAAGAACATGTGGAGGACAATGGTTACATTTGATTGAGTACGAGGCATACAAAATGAGCTCCATAAATCAATATCGTTGGGTTCCTGTTACTTGTCGCTGCATAAATCATGCAAGCGAGACGAGGAGTTTGCGCAGTCTTTGTTTGTTGGATGGCAACAAAGAATAAAGCAACTTTGMTTGGAGCACAATATTGTTCCAAGTGCTTCAATGAACAATTTGCTTGCRATTACAGAGGAGCAGGTAAAAAAAATGAAATGGATGCAATGTCTACTCAAGATGTGTCTTTGTGGAGAGACAAAGTTCTACGTCACTCGAGTACAAGTTTGGCAAAAACTCCAAACATGTCAAAAACGTAATCGCCAACGCGAAGAAAGTAAACTCCATATGGTTCGCAAACAGCATCTTCAACCTCCTCTACATCAGCAGCATCAGTGTCAAATATTTCGGTAACATTTTGTTTCTTTTAATCTTAACTTTAGTGACCAAAGACATTGTTTACACTGAGGATGAATTATTGTCCCTAGTTGGCAACATTTATTCAGTTCAAGATTTGAAACCATCCCTGATGATCAAAACAAAAACTGCAAGACAGTAGGTGTACAACAGGTGAATTAGTTGATGATGAGACAACCAACATGAAACAAATGGCGAAAATGGTTCCAGAAGAAGCAGAATCATTTAAAAGTGGTGCATGGGCTTTTGATGGAGCTGTTGATACCATACAGGCTCTATGGTTTTCATCAGAACAAGTTGCAAACAAAGTAAGTGCTTGTTGATTTTTGATGCTGGTCAATATGGTCATTATTAAGAATGCCATCAAGAATGGGACGTTTGATCCATCGCAACCAGTGAAAATAGATTATCCAGTATGCTCGGAAAAGTTAGGTGGACATTGTGCGAKCAAACTGCAAAACATTTATTGAAAATTGGTGTGCTAACGAGAATTTGGATGACAACGGTCAGCAAGCAAAAGAAACTCCGGCACCTACATTCTCAATGCCGCAACGAAGAGACAAGGAGGATGTTGAGCGCTTTGATAAGGTGGACGAGGTAAATAATCAAGTCCTCCGCCCAACTCCAATAAGACAAGCTGGTGGGAGCAAGAAAAAGAAAAAATATTAAGGTCATGAATGGCATATTTTATAAACCACCTCGTAATATTTTGTTTCTTTGTAATGATCATCAAGTCAAGTTTCGTGTCAAGTTTTGGCTAGAATCTGGCATTGTTTTTGGCAATTTTTTCTTAGGCCTTCATGGTATCTTGTCTTTCAGAGACTCATTTCCTTCTCTACCAAAACAAATAAACTGTCATCTTTAATTACAAAAAAATCTTGATTACGCTTGATAGCGAATCAGCGAGTCCTTGGCCGTTGGTTCGGAACTTCAATGGTAACAAAATAGGTATGTCACTTGCTGTCACGTCCGAATCCAGGTGTTAAGATCACGTGCATCCTTGAACACTTCATAAACAAGATGAAACATGAGACTCAACTCAAAACATAGAGATTTGGCATCAGTAGTATAATCACCGCAGGCTGACCATTACGGGGCAAGTAGACCAGAAAAGTCTTGTATTTCACACCAACATCAACGAAAATAGGTCTTTATGAACAGCTGAATATTAACGAAACACAGAGTTCTTCCGTCCCACTGTTGAAACTTCCGACCCATGATGAATCCTCCCATGCACTATGGAATCCTCCCATGCGCTATTGAAATCTCCGATGACATAATAATCCTCCCATACAATATTGAATCCTCCCATAC
>JAOPGA020000567.1:0-10934 GCA_026419775.2 Acrasis kona
TGTATTTTCGTGTGTGGATGATATAGATTTCAATGTTGAAGGGCTTATGTATGAGGCACTTTGGCCCATGTTGTACTAATTGATTGATGTGTGACAGTCGTTCATATTGACTTTCCGGAAGGTTCATTGTTGTCTGGTTGTCCTTCAACTATCATATAATGCAAACCCAACTTTCGAAAATTCGCTTTAAAAATTTGGATTTTATCGGCACAAAGCTTTGTAAAATCGGCGTTTATTAGAACCTCTCTATGTTGGTGTCTTCTTTTCTTGACTAGGTTCCTTTCATTCCTATAAAACTCTGTTTATACTAGATGTTTATAAGGCTATTCTAACTTGATCTTTCTCTTTCTTCACCAATATACAGATATAACTCGAGCGGTAGCTATACTTGAATTTTCTCTTTCCTCACCAATATTCAGCTGTGACTCGATCGGTACCTATTCAAACAATTCTGCAATCTTCAGGAAGTTTCCAAATTTTAGATCTCCAAATACAGCCATACCCCTACTTGCTCATTACCTCATCTCCAACTTGCCTTCCGCCCACTTTCTAGAATTATTTTCTTGCTGGCTCTACTCCACAATTGCTTGAATGGGTGGTGGGTGGGAACTTGCATAGTGCTTGTACTTGAAGTAGTGTTTGTTTTTGTTTGTTTTTCAACGTGATAAATTAAAACTTTTACACTTCAATAAAAGTACCTCAACGTGTTAAAAACATTCAATTTACTAATATTTCAACGATAACTTCAATATTCTAACTCCGCTTTGTTCCTTAAAAAACTTTCGTATTTTACAATACTACAATTTTATCGGCACAAAGCTTTGTAAAATCGGCACCTTCAGCGGTGTTGAGCTTACCTTGTGATGTCATAGAACATGTTATTGTTGCAGTCCGCCTCACTATTAAATGGCCATAAGCATCACATTCTCCATGTCCCCAGGAACAGCTTCCACGCATTGTAATCTTAAGATCCCTGGTGCAGTCCGTCCATTCAATAATTGACCTTAAGCATCACAAGGTAACAAGAAATGCACCAATTTATATTCCCCTCTGGTGCAGTCCGCCGTCTCAATTATTGACCTTAAGCATCACAGATACCAACAGACTTCAATAGATCCGCAACGAACAATTCTGAATTGAAGGCACAATCTATCAGTCTGGCACTATAAACAATGAAATAGAACAATTTTTATTGTGTTCTACAACCCCATCTCAATTGTCAGGTTGTTCTCAAACTCTGTCCCCGCATTTAAATATCTATCGACTGCGTCAGACGTCCAGTCACCAACAAGCTGGATTGTTGATCGTTGCATTCCCTTGCTCGCGGCATGGCTTGCTGCTCCAATTCTTAACGAGTGAGACGAGAATTCCCCAGGCCATTGCATAAGCGATGCCACCAATCTTAGCATACTAGAGATAGACTCTGTATTGATGTCACCAAACAACTTCTCTCCTACTACTCCCTGTGCACTCCTCTCCTTGATCCAACGCGACAACCAGTATACCGGGCACGTAATGTTAAAGGACGTCTTTATTAGCACATCCCTACCATGCAACCTCGTCTTGGTTCTGGCAAATTTGACCCTGTAGCCACCACCCTCGTTGACAATATCCATTAACTTGAGGTTTGCAATTTCTCCCCCCCTCGCCATACATCTAAACCCGACTGCGATTATTGTATTGATACGTGCATACTGGTTTGGCACTAACTCGAACCCATCAGCAATAAACTTCTTGAACAACGCCAATGGAAACGGATCCCTATTTCTCTTGGACCCCACCGGACTAATAGCCATTGTAGCGGGTAACAACCTCTTAATCCGTGCAGACTCCAGCGCGTTTAACAAATCAACCCACCCCATGACCTTGGACCTACTCTTGAGCGCTGCGTAGGCCAAATTACATACGGCTCCACTATTTGATTTTACAAATAACTCCGTAAAAAACCCCGCCACCACGTCTTCATTAATGCTGTACCTATTCTTCTTCATAAAGGTTGCGAACTTTTTCCGATATGTCTTGTATGTTCTGTTAGTACTCTCCCGTACGCTGTGTGACACAATCATATCCTCCAATTCACGTAGGTCCTCCTGTAGAATTTCCTTGTCCGTATGTTGGTTCAACTTAAGTCGAAGTTCCTCCTGTGATAACCTTTGGTTCTCTACGAACAAGTCCCAATTCCCAATTGTATCCCTTAGTTGTGGACTGGCGACCGAATTTTTACTGCCAAGATCTTCCAGTTCTTCTTCGTTGGCTCCACATGACTGCTGCTCGGGCCTTGTGCAAAGCATTTGCCTTTCAACTCGATCGGCGCCTCCACTAACAGCTCCTTCATCGTCTTCCACCAATGTTGCGTTGGCCAATTTGGTACAACCATGACAACCGTTGCATTTGTTGCCTCCTTGACATGGCGCAATATTCTTGGAATCATTGCAAATGCAACGCAGCAGAAACTGACCGTGTTTGACCAATCTTGGGTGAAGGCATCCACACCCGCTGTCCCCTCCATTAGGTACCTGCTGTTGAATATTGGGAGTTTCGCGTTCTGCGTCGACGCAAACCTGTCTACTTCCATCTCCCCGAACCTCTCCCTGATCAACTCGAAACACTCGTCCGTCATCACCCAACCTGAGTGGTCCGTTGGTGTCTTCGAACCTGGCAACATTGACAATGATGTTGGATTTGCCATAACGAGCTGCTTCTCGAAGATAGTTTTCCATATCGCACTGATAATTCTTGCTAAATCTGTCGCACATTCTGAATGATTTGTGATCAAATCCCTTGCTCTCATGTTGTCTGATCTCCAAACCACGTGAATCTTTTGTACTTGGTGTTGTTGAAGAGCGAAAAGCAGAGCTTTTAGTTCCTGTTCGACCGGACTTTCCTCCGTTGTTCTTGTTGGGCCCTCCTCTAAAACAACGCCGTCTATCTTGATGATGACGATGTCTTCTTCTTCGACGTATGTTGTTGCGACGACCCAGGTTCTTGACGGTTGGTCGAAGCTTCTTCCATTGAATTTTGTTAGATTTTCTTTTATCCATAACAAATCCCTCACCAACGGTGTTGTTATCTGCGCCCGAATATCCCATCCAAACTCCTTTGGTTTCCCATTGGCTACTACTCTGTATATCTCCTTGAGGTACTCCTTTGCTGGAAGAAAGGCTGTTGAATACGACACGATGCATCCTCCAATCTTCGCTAGCTCTCTTATCGTAACCCTGTTGTTGCTCTTTTCCTTGAGTAGCACGTTCTCTATTCGCTCCAAAATAACTCGAACCTTTTCTTCTGGAATGTATATCTTCATCGTCTCCGTATTGATCACTAGCCCCAGCATCTTGAGTTCCTGCGTCGGCTGGAAGCAACCTTTCTTTGGATCCCTGATCAAGCCTAATTCCTGGAACATCCTGTCTACCTTCTTGATCGCCTCCTCCGCCGCTTGCTTTGTCTTTTCTACGCCAAATAAGTCGTCCAGGTACATGGATAGTGTCATGCCTAATTCTCTTGCCTTGTTCACGAACACCTTCATTATTTTGGTGAATATGTACGGGGCGACACTGTAACCAAATTGCATAACTGTGTACTGCCACACTATTCCCTCGAACACAAATGCAAAATACGGCCGAAACTCTGGTGCAATCTCCACATGAAAGTAGCCCGCACTGAGGTCTGCGCTGTACATCCAAGCCTTTGTTCCAATCTCTAAAATCATTTCCATAATAGTGCGCATGTTCTCCAGCTTGAACTTGTAAGAGTCCATAGTAATGTGTGCATTTAATGGTCTTAGATCCGAAACAAGTCTCCATAACTTGGGCCCCTCCTTGGGAACTAAAAAGTAAGCATGTACAAACTTCGGATTCGCACATCTCTCCACCACCTTCGCCTCGATGTACTCTTGGTAAAGGCACCTTAGCCACTCTGTTTGGTCCTTCGTCAAAGTCATGGGTCGTCCTGGCGGAATTTGAACATCCTTCTTTATTGGCAATCTGAGCCCGTTGACGTACTCCATTACCTTGGTGCTTGCGCCAATTGCTTCCCAAGCTGCCGCGTGTTTCTTCAGTGACCCCACCGCCCGCTGTAGTAATGTCTGCGGCTGATAGTCAGATTTTATATGGAGAAACTGACGCCTGGTTGTGTCTCCCCGCTTGTACATCTTTTTCCTTGGTCCAGCATCTGTCGTCCGTGTGTCCGAGTTTACTACAGTAGGAGCACTGGACTCTAACTCTCTTCGGCTCCTCTTCCTCACCACGAAAGGGCCGCTCCCTCCTGTTGTTGTTGTTGTTGTTAATTCCTCCGTTGATCATTGCTGTGTACGAGGCATACTTAGCCCTCTTTCCTTGTATCATTTCTGCGTCTAATGCTAACTCATCCTCCGCGCAGTTTATTCTTTCCATCAAAGTCTTTCCTGAATTCTTTAACGCATCCAACCTCGCAACATCCTTATTGTAAACTTGTGATAAAAAGAATTTTGTCAGTCCATCCTCCACAGTTTTAGCAGTAGCTTCGACGGATTCCTTTAACTTCACATACGCCGGTGAAGACTTGACTGCGGACGGCAGTGCCTCTAGTAAGAACTCGACTTTCCTTGTGTTGGCTGCAGCCTCCTTCCTTTCTAGTAACTCCTTTCTCTTCTCCTTTGTTGGTAATAGTGCCGCCGGCATAACCCTATCCTCCTGCCCCAACCTTCTAGCCTCAGTCACCTCAAACTGTAACGACTTAATAGTGTCCGCTTGGGTGTTGTTCTGGTTCAAAATTGTTGTCAAATTCTCCATGTTTTGCTTTTGCATGTTTGATACCAGGTTCCTTAAGCATTCTAACTCAGTAAGGATGGGATTTCTTTGACCTACAACAAACACGTCCCTGTCGTCCTTGCCTTGTAGACCTTGCTGAGCTTTGTCAGGCCTTACCCCTGGCTGAGCTCCGTCATGACCAATGTTGGGTTGCAGAACGTCTTGTGCTTGGTTACGTCTCTCCTCCTGACGCGCATCCTCCAGCTCATTAGGCTGTTGACCTTCTTCGGCGGGGTTTGGTTGTAATCTTTCCTGTTCTTTTTGTAAAGCTTCGTCTCCTGGAGCTAATTCTTGTCTTGGTTCTGCAGGCATGGGTAGCGGTTCTTGTTGTTTTTGAATCAATTCCCACACTCTAGCGATCAATGTAGCTTTCCTGCAGTTGTTGCCTGGAGCTTTTCCTACAGAGTCACTGATGGCCTTGCGTAGTTGTGGGACTGAAAGTTCCTCTAGCGCGTCGATGGATGGGTAGTTCTCGATGTTCATAGCTTGCATAGTGCTTGTACTTGAAGTAGTGTTTGTTTTTGTTTGTTTTTCAACGTGATAAATTAAAACTTTTACACTTCAATAAAAGTACCTCAACGTGTTAAAAACATTCAATTTACTAATATTTCAACGATAACTTCAATATTCTAACTCCGCTTTGTTCCTTAAAAAACTTTCGTATTTTACAATACTACAATTTTATCGGCACAAAGCTTTGTAAAATCGGCGTTTATTAGAACCTCTCTATGTTGGTGTCTTCTTTTCTTGACTAGGTTCCTTTCATTCCTATAAAACTCTGTTTATACTAGATGTTTATAAGGCTATTCTAACTTGATCTTTCTCTTTCTTCACCAATATACAGATATAACTCGAGCGGTAGCTATACTTGAATTTTCTCTTTCCTCACCAATATTCAGCTGTGACTCGATCGGTACCTATTCAAACAATTCTGCAATCTTCAGGAAGTTTCCAAATTTTAGATCTCCAAATACAGCCATACCCCTACTTGCTCATTACCTCATCTCCAACTTGCCTTCCGCCCACTTTCTAGAATTATTTTCTTGCTGGCTCTACTCCACAATTGCTTGAATGGGTGGTGGGTGGGAACTTGCATAGTGCTTGTACTTGAAGTAGTGTTTGTTTTTGTTTGTTTTTCAACGTGATAAATTAAAACTTTTACACTTCAATAAAAGTACCTCAACGTGTTAAAAACATTCAATTTACTAATATTTCAACGATAACTTCAATATTCTAACTCCGCTTTGTTCCTTAAAAAACTTTCGTATTTTACAATACTACAATTTTGGTGCAAATTGAAATCACACTTGACTAGATACTTCGTAGACTCCTTACTTGTGTAAGTTGACCTGTTGACATGACCCCTTTCACCTTCAACAACTAAAAAATGGTGCAAGTTGATAAAGTTGTTCAGGCTATCAAACCACTTGTGAAACAACTCGAACAGAACACTACATCATTGATCAAAGATGCGTCAGCACAATTAGAAAAATCACTTATCGAGGGTGGTGGACTGAGTTGTTTTAAACAAATATCAGATTCGGTTCAAGTATTCCCAGGCCAAGAGGCACTCACAAATTACATTGTTAATGATTTGGGGAGTATGGTCACAATATTTCGAGCAATGCAAAATGTTCAAGATAGTTTCCACTTTCAAGATTGTTTGGCCCCACTTTTGGATGCATTTATTACTGGCATGAAGCGGGAAATCAAAGTAAAATGGGATGCTTTTGTGAGAGACCTGGAAGGAGTATTTGAGAGGATTAGAAATTCCGTGCCGGCAGCATTGTTCAATGTGGTTAACGACATCAAGACATTTTTCCAGAACGCGGCCAACTCCGTAGGTGATGTTTTAACACTTTTGGCCAATATGGTGAATGAACTTCCAAAATTCCTACTAACAAAAATACAAACAATTGTCTCTGAAGTTGAGAATTTGTTCTCACAAGACTTGAATGTACAAAATGTTGATGATGTCAAAAGAACCCATGGTCACGTTAAGAATCTGTTACACATTTTCAAGGACACACGTAACTACTTCCAAGCCGAAATCCAAAAGGCTGAACAGGTAGCAGATGTGTTGGTGCAATTAATCCAAAAGGCAATAAATCTTGCTAAAGCTGTGGCTGATGAAGCCGTAGAAGCTTTTAAAAATTGTGTTGCTGAACTTTGTAGTTTCTTGTCCAGATCCGAATCAAGACTTGATGATGTCTTCGCTATAAATCCACTTTTACAATGCTTGATTCCAGTGCCTGAAGAAGTCAATAATGTAGTCCAAGAAGTTCGTAAAGTGAAGAATGCTTTTGATATTGCAGCAGTAGAGAGAGCAATCCGTGAAGCCGTGGATAGAATTAAACTTGTAACCAGCACAGTCTTCAATACAGATCTTATTGAGTCTTTGAAACAAAACGTTTTCAATATGATTAATAAAATGAAGGAGTGCGATAAACAGTTTGGGCCAGTTAGTTCAGAACTGGAAAGAGCAGAAACTGTATTGAATGGTGCTGAGAGGTTGGCAAGTGGTGTAGTGGCAGCACATGATGTAGTTTTACAAGCGAACAAGAAGTTCGAGGAAGTTTCAGGCATTACTAGTCCCATATCTAGTCTTAATAAAATGGGTAAAATGTTCTCACCCTTTAAATAAACTACAAACTGGTTCGTCAATTCTCATTACGAATGTTTGGCTTTTTTTTAACAAACGCAACACGTTACTTCGAGATTTCTCAGCCAACATAAACCAACAATATTTTATAAATGCTGTTGAGGATAGGTATGTATTATTAGTAACAGGGTGACTTGTATCAAATGCTTGTTACTGTTTTTATTTGTTGTTCGAGAAAGCTCGAGTAAGCTCCGGAGAGGAGAGACTCAAGCGAGTTGTGTCAGACAGCAACAAGAAAAAAGTAAAGCCAAGAGTGAGCTGTGTACTGCTCAAGTACAAAAATCAGCAAACACAAGAACTGAACTTGTTGAGTCTCCAAAGTCCGATGCTGAATTGTTTGAAAGTGGTAACTACAGAGAGTCTGAGAAACAGCTATTCTATTGATGTTTAGAGCATCCAGAGACGACAGATACAGTCTTGAGTCATGGTTTTGTCAAGATGGTTTTGACAAACAAGCATCTTGGCCCACGTGGACAAAGTATGTACAGCCATTGTACGAACACTGCAAGAAGAACATTATCATGATTGACTTCCTTGGTTTTGGTAAAAGCTCAGGAAAAACTATCAAAACTCGTGCTTGGAAGAATTCATGTCATGGAAACCATCATGAGGAGTAGTAACATGAAAAGCTTGATTACTTGGCATGAAGATTCTGATCACAGCTATGCATTAGCTATAAGCGTCTAACATATTTAAAGAAAACAGGCTGTAGCAATATTGAATTTGAGGATGTGGACGATGATTTTGAGCGATCCATCATCTTGAAGAAATCTATGGCTAAGTGTCCAGATAACAATGTCAAATGAAATGGAGGAAGAGGGGAGAGTTATTGAAGATTAGTATTCTGAATCAGTACAACGAGGACGGGTTGGAATATGACATGCTTAAAAATGTAAATAAAAGTAATTTGTGACGTTGTACACGATACATGTTCTTCTATTCTGTTTGTGCTTGTACACTAATCTTTTTGATTGCTCTTCTTCGTTGATCACTGTGATGTATTTTCACTTTCACATTACTCCTTGTAGATGCATGTTCTTGGTACTTCCTCACCAAGAACACAAAGAGCTTCTCAAACGATTACACCATCCGTCCTTTAACGCTAAATTCTATTTGTCACCTGTTCTTGGTGAAAGGAAGAAGAAATTTGTTTCAAAAATAGATCCTATAAAGAACAAAAATAGATCAAGGATGAAACTCATAAGATGCATCGGCGTAACAAGGACATTCGCACGTAGTGCAAGAATGTATGCAACCTCTTACTCTAAACTTTCTGATGACTCAAGGAAACATGTAGACGAATTGGTTTGCTAAACACATTTATTTTTATTGACGAAGTAGGTATATAAAATGGATACTGATCACAACGGAGTGGTAGATAGGTCTGAACTGAAAATAGCTTTGATGTCAAGAAAAGAATTAAATATACAAGATCCAGAGGCAGCCAAGATTGCTGATATAATGATTGGAGATGGACTACGTAATGAAAAGTTGAAAGAATACATTGCAGGCGTTCTTTTAGAACAAAAGAAGAATCACGGAGAACCACCCAAAAGCCATCTTAAACAGGAGATTGTAGACTTTGTTAAATAATCTCTAAAATTCACTTTTTTTGTCAAACTAATGTCGATTATTTAATTAACATTTTCTTCTAATTACATGACAGCTTGTTTTCTCATGCGGAGGATGACGACGACGAAGAAGATTAAGACGACGAGGATGAAGAAATAGTCGATGTGGAGTTGACTGGCGAACCTGAGAGCTCACCATGTTATACCTGCAACATAATCGTTCCGCCCACTCGAGTGACAAAGTACAGATGTGCAAGTCTTTGAGACAAAATAAAAACCCTATTTTGACAGCTTGTAGTTGATGTAGAGCGTCTCATTAAAGGACGAACAAACTCCAACGAGCTTGTCATTATATTCGTTTATGTTTTTGTAAGCTTGTGAAATATGAAGAAGAGACCAGGACCATCAACATCGTCGAAACGAAAAAACAACAATTTAACGAAGCGAACAGTCGTAAAAGAGGAAGTCCCACCTGATAATAGACACAATAAAGACGCTCCTACCAATTCAACGGAAGATGCACCCATCTCAATTGAAGAGGTGAAGGATCCAGCTCAGGACAAGACCGAAGAAGAAATAACTAAAGCCGAAGTGGAAGAAGCGATTGCTAAAGATCGTGATGTGGCCAACTGGATGAAAAGCCAAGCTTTGGCTGAGAGTAAAAGATTAAAGAAGGCAGGTGCAAAAGTAACAATTTTAAAAATCAAGAATACTGGAATTGTAAGAGAGGATGAGGAAGATGTTACTAAGGGCGTTGTTAAAAATCGCGTCGAAGTTAACACAGAACTAGAATTTGAATCATTCCAACAACTACTACTTTCAGATTCCGTTCCTTGTCCTTTGCGTGATAACCACAACTATGTCAACGTAAGCAATAATCGCACGTCAAATGGAATGTAACATTTCAAGGTAATTCTTATTAGCGATGGTGCATCAGCTTGTCTGCTACCATACATTTATCCAAAAGAGGCCAACAATGACCTCTCAAAATGGATTTTTATAAATAATACAATGCAGAGGTAAAGTTACATCCTACTTGTAGTTAACAATATTTCAGGACTGAATTCAACATTGGAGCGTTCCAAACCATAACAGAATAGACTTACTATGCTCGTCTTTGATAAGGAGCTCTAAAATCGAAACTAGAATACCTTGGAGCCAACGCTAAAAGTATATTTATTGTTGAATAAAGTGTTTGTTTGATTACTTTAATATTGATGTTGTTTCCGTTATGAATGTATTTGCGTGGTTTTGGGTATTTGGTTACGGTATTTGGTTACCCACACTATCGGATGTTCAACAAGTTTTACAATGACTTGAGGGTCAATAAATGTGAACGTTTATCGTTTCAAGACTTACAATGTGAAAAAACAAAGACAAGTATTTGAACATGGTGAAATATGTGCTCGTAACAGGAGGTGTGCTATCAGGACTTGGTAAAGGTATAATTGCTAGCTCCATTGGACGTATCATGAAGGAGATGGGTCTCATTGTTACAGCAATCAAAATCGACCCCTACATCAACATCGATGCAGGCACTATGAGTCCATTTGAGCACGGAGAAGTCTATGTGCTAGATGATGGAGGGGAAGTTGACTTGGATTTGGGTAACTATGAACGTTTCATGGATATCACACTTGAGAGGGACAACAATCTCACAACCGGCAAAGTGTACAAATCAGTATCGATAAGGAACGCAAAGGAGAGTACCTTGGCAAGACTGTTCAAGTAGTTCCACACATTTGTGATGAGATTCAGGACTGGATTGAAAGAGTTGCCAAGAGAGTACCTCATAATTTCGACTCTGAAATTGATGCCAAAGAAGTGGACGTGTGTGTAATCGAACTAGGTGGCACAGTCGGAGACATTGAATCTATGCCTTTCATTGAAGCAATGAGACAGTTCCAATTCCGT
>JAOPGA020000568.1:0-59325 GCA_026419775.2 Acrasis kona
GCTGCTGTGAAGTGTGAAGTAGTTTAATCTTCTGGTCGTAACTTTGTGACTACAGTCGCGCATGCCGTACCCGGTTACGTTAACTTTTTCCTACCAAACCTCTCTATTCTGTACTAACTTTCCTTTCTAGAGGTTGTAGTTTTTCGTTTCTTCTTCAGGACTGAGGGCGGACTGCTCTGACCGCTGTCGGTTGATTTGTTTTTAATCCAAAACATCTTCTCTCTTTGTTGTAGGCTATCGTTTAATGGGCTTGCTGGTGAAATTCTAGACATTCGGGACCCATTCCAACTATGTCCTTTTTTGTTCATCCTGGCTGTGCTTCGGGGAATGTTGATGGGATGCACACATGGGGCGTACGTACATTTTATTTGGGTTGTCGGGAATTACCACGTACCCGTGTTGTGGTACGTAGGGGGCTTCCTCCATCGTAGATAAAATCTGAAGTTGTTTCTTGTAGCTGTCCTTCGAAATGTTTGATTTATTCATGGTTTCTATACTGGACTTCACCCTATCTTTGGATTTTCCATCGTATAGTTTTGATTTTAGAATACTTTTGTATTGCGTTGGTAATGATTCTTCAATGTCCTTCAAGAGCATTGTGTCGCGGTTTGTTGATTCTTGGTCGACAAAGTGTAAAGTACCTCCATCTGGCAAACACACAACAGGCGTAAAAGAAGATACCTCAACTTTATTTTTAGTACTCTACTTGTGTTAGAATAAATTTGGCATCAATCCGTACAGTCTTGTTGTTTGTATCAAGCATCTTTTACAATCGATTTGGCCGTTAATTTCAGAGTGTCGCTAGGAATAAAGTAATCCTTCGAATATGATGAGCAACATGTTACATGTAAACACCTTTCATTTAAAAAAAGATGAAAAAATTTCACCGAGTGTCCCAAACTCTCTACTTTCTATTTCCGCTCACGGATTACAAACAAAGCGGGGTGTTGATAAGCTTGTTGAAGAGAATTTGGTATATTTTTATCAGCAATGTGGCGCCGCCTAGTTTTATGCTGGTTGATATTGCTTTTTCTTAAAGACAGTACACCAGCACTAATAGACTGCCCCAGAGAACATAAATTCAGAAGATTTTTGCCCACTTCGTATATAGAGTGCAATACATCAATCAATACAATTTTCGAAGGAGCCTTTACATCCTCGGAACAACATTCAAGACTGATCTTTGGTGAATTAGCGTTAGCAAGATGTTCAAACGAAAGTAGCCACAACCACAAGCCATTAGTTTACATTAACGACGTGCAAGCAACAACTACTCATTTTTTGTCCAAAACAACTTTCAATCCAAATTCAATAACCGCCTCGCCCATTAATCGCATCAGGGTAGAAAGTCAGGACCGCTACTTTTTTCGAGATGAGGGTATCACTCTTACGTTTTGCGAAAACCATGATGGAAATCGTCGGATCACCGCTCGAGAGGATAATGTAATGGACAAGATAGGACCTTTGGACTTTTCGAATGGTACATATAGCAGCATGTATACGTTTACTGTGCCCATCACCAACAACACTTTGCAATACACACCAGCAATTAACATTACCGCACCCTACCCGCTAATATTGAAGTACTCCATCAAACCGAAACGAGCGTATAACATGTCCTCTTTTCTTCACACAATAAGCCCTGGATATAGAATCAATCCTTACGTTCAAACGAGTAAAACATCATGCAGGAATGTACTAAATGGACATTTTATTGTTCAAGACCAACCAGTTTGGATTCTAAGCTACATTATTGATTTCAACACGTCGTTGAGCAACCAAGTAGAAATTAACATTTGGATCGAACCCGTCAGTGTTGTTAGAAATGAAAACATCACATTACCGTATAATGATATTAATTACGGAGATGTTATTGTAGGTGTTCAATCATATCCTGAAGTGTCTAGCACGTCAATCATTTCTCAACTCGTTTCTTCTCTAATCATACCTAACATTCTTAATGTAGTGCTCCTTGCGAGATACGGTCTGCCTCCCACCGATCGTGTATATGATGCAAAGATTGCTCTCGACACAATCCGTGATTCATCTGTTATCAATGCACCTGGTGTTTCCAACATGACTAATTACAATATTCAGGTTGACTATGTATTTGGTAAGCAGAACGAGACTAATGTACGAATGTTGGTTCTTATTGGATCTGAAGCGAGAAACGACGTCTGGACCACACTGAGACCAATGAAAATGGGACGCCCTGTTTTGTATTTTTTATTGCAACGGTCAACTCTACCAGGTTGTGAACCAGATGCAAAACCAGAAGATAAAATTTATGTACAAAGATCCTTTTTATTACCGAGCACCATTTCAGTGGCAAGAAGGAATGTAGGTGTGACTGGAAACAATAATACAATATTACCATGGCCTTCTAAATGTCCATCTCCGTTCTATTTGTCGTTAAATTTAGATAATGTCCGCGACAATTACAACCGCAATCCACCAGATCCACCAAATAATGACAAAAAGCCAAGGCAAATGATTAATCCTCCTTCTACCTTCCGTCTGGAAATTACTTTTTGGGATATTCGTCGTGAAAATGTTCAGGATTATAAGAATATTGTGATTGCTGCAACTAACAATGATATCTCTGTTCAAAATAATTTATTTGATAATTTAATGTTTAATTTATCCAACATTATATACTATGACGTGTCCGATAGCATTCTGGGTGTTGTCAAATTTGATTTGGAATTACCATCATCCGTGATGAATCTTAATTGTAGTGGTCCAAGATGTAACGCAGACTCTCTCTTCATTGGTGTGTGGAATTGTCCTCAATCAGGAATATCTTTTGAAGTTGGTGCTTATTTCGTTAATGATGAACGTTTACCTCCGTCAGTTGTCATCATGCCGTTAACTGTCTGGGCTCTCGTCGGGTTGGCTTCTTGTTTTTGTATAACCACGTTGGTTGTGATGTGTACTTTTTCTTGTAAATTTTATGATAAACTAATCAATCAACGTCCGACAACTTTCGATAAATTGTCAAATAATGATCCATTGTGCTTGTTGTGTTCTCTGTGGTTTAGTTTATTAGGAGAAAAGGCGAGTAGAAGATCAAAGCAGTTGCAAATATTTATTCCTGCGCTACTTATTTTTATTGTTGGGCTAACCAGTGGTCTTGTTTTGGGTGTTTGGTCATACAGTTCTAGATTTGATGTAAATTGTTGTGTACAGAGTGAAGATCAAGGATACCGCACAAGCCTAGCTCCAACTACAACTGGTAAACCGCCTGGCCCAAAGAACCCACTTAGTCCAATAAATCTTCAGGACACGATCTTACCCAACCCAATAGTTAACATTTTGAACGAAGTGTACATTTTGTATACCAATAGCGCTATTGTTACGTGCTTCACAAGATCGTCGTACATTACATCTTCCACTAGCAACAATAATACTGATGTGTTGTATGATTCAGGTTCTTCTGATGCTTCCATTTTGTGTTTTAGAAATAAATATAAAAAAGTAAACATTAGAGGTAACGACGCTTTGGGCGTGATAGGCACTTTGTTGGGAGGTCTCTTGGTTTTGATTGCAATGATATTAATGATTGTTTTATTGATCGAAATGTTTCTTAGTGGTTGGTATTTTGAAAAAGTGTTGTTGCCAAGGGTAACTTATTATATTTTGAACGAGTAGCACTATTGAAAGAAGCTGTATTCAGCACCAGGATAAATTGTTTTTGCAAGTCATTTTGACAATGGGTCGCTTATACTAATCGCACTTGATTGAGTCGCAGTTATTTTGGAGATTAATAAACATCCTATTAAATTAATTTGAAATTAAGAATTAGAAAAAATTTGATCTGATTAATGTACTATATTATGTGATCTGCGCCGCATTGATTGTTCAACAGATCCTAAAATTCCCTTTAACAACAATACAACAAGAAATATGTTTTCAAAAAACAATTTCATTAAGCTTTAAGTGTCTCTCTTATTGCAACTTGTTTTAAGAAGTGCTTAAATGTTATCTTCGAACTTCCGGAAGTGTGGTTATTTACAAACAGGTTCCTCAACTCCACACTATTAACCTTATCTCCAAATCTGTTGTGCAATAGTAAAATGCACTGTCTAGCGCTAATGGAGCCAGTCATTTCTAAATCCTTACTCACAAAATCAACGACATTAACGAGTTTTGTAGGTTCCCTCATACCACCTTTTCTTTGGTCCTGGGTGACTCTCTCCATCACCACTTCCAAAGATTTTTTATCTAAAAACGCTTTGTGACTTGGACTAGCCTCCCATATAATATCCTCACAGTTATCAATGTATGACTTAGGTGCCTTTATTTTGATTAACGTAGTCATCAAGTCGGAAGCGTCTATCTTCTTATCTTTGTTAATATCCATAACGATGAAAGCATCTCTGACTCTCAAAATCAAAGCATCAGTTCCCTCTGGTGGCAGCTCGCAAGGGCTGGACATTAGAATAGTTTACAATAAATATGAATGAAGACTACGGCTTCCTACTGTCCTCACGCTCTAACTACAAGAAGAATGAGAAGATGGCAGTTATTGGAAGTAACAAAATTAGTGTATGGGAGATAATGATGTTCAGTGATTCTGCAAGAGCTTATGTTAGACAAAACTGTAAGTGCCACAATAACAAATTATTAATCTTGTAGCACCAAGCATTGCGAATGATTTAAATGTACTACTTTTAAACAAAACCAACTAACCCACAATAGAATGATAAGCGTGCTTTAATTAAAGAGGCCAGGGAACAAATATTGCAAATATTATCTACTACAAATCATGTTAGCGTCAAAGACAACGACGCCAACACGTCGGATTTAAAATTGAAACTTTTTGTAAATAATGACGACAGGAGGAGGGAATCTCTCAGGGTAGAACCTAACGTTGAATCAGCTATTGAGAGATTCTTTTCAGACTTGAAGAAAGATAGAGAGGGGAGTGTGGAGAGATCAACCCAAATGGAGGTAATACAAACAGTTTACGAGACGCTACTCCCTAATCTCTCCACACAACAAGTAAACTCTGTTGCAAAAGTAATTTGTTGACGTCATAATATCAACTAATGATTAGATGGATTTTCAAACAGATGCTAATGGTAAGAAAGCAATCTCCAATCAACTATTTTTTGATTCGATCTTCAACCTCTCGGACTGCTTCTGTGAGTCATGGGATACAAGTGAGGTCTCGTCTTTTGTTGTTGCAGTTCACAAAACAATTGCTGATGTGAGCAACAAGACAAAAGCCCCCATTTGCAAACAGTTTCATTTTTATAACAAAGATTCGAAGAAACATTATGAGGCAATGTCCACGCTAGAATCAGTTCTTGGAGGCGATACAAGTACTGACCCATCAAAGTCTCCAAACTCTGCTAGAAAAAAAGGAGTTTCATTCAAATCTTCACCTAGATCGAAGCCCAATGTCTCTGAGAAACACAACAAACAAGCGAACAGCGTTACAACCATCGAATCGTTTGGCTCAGAAAAGGACTCTGAGGAGATACTAAACCTGTTAAATATTTCCCAACAACGTAAAAGACCGAGTAGCGCAAGTTCTGGTAGAAAATCAAGAGAGGAAGAGAAAATGCTATCTCCAGTTACATCGGCCATTGTAAAATCGAAAGATTTGCTCGATCTAAAAACTGAGGATGTAGAAGAAATAGTAACACCAACTTTGGAGGTGGAGCCACTTAAGAGGTTATCAAGACCTGGTTCAGCCAGCTCCATCAGCAGTGGAGTACCATTGGTTTCATTTGGAGGAGCACAAAACAAAAAATCAGTAATCAACATCAACACTAAGGGAATGGACTACTTTCATAAGAGGAACAATGCAGAACACATGTCGAGAGTGCACACCGCCAAACCAAAGTATATGGAGAAGGCTATGCAAAAGAAGCTACCGGGACCAGTTACGTTAGAAAAAGTAATTCTTCACCAAATGAGACACTCTCATTCTTCAATCAACGGAGAGTTCCCAAAAAGTTATGTACATTTAAGCGGATTTATAGAGAAGGGTATTGTAAATACTGAGGACATCTACGGCCAGATTCCTCACAGAAGGAAGACGTGACCCATGTTGATGTGTTTATTGTACCTATTACTAAATAAAGAAAGTCCTTAATGTAAAGCCAGTACATTTTGCAAAATCTTTATTACAAATTAAATCAACTTCTTCTTGATAAAGTAGTTCTTTAGATAGAAGACTTGACCAAGTGCGAATGCGATCATCATCAAAGTTGAGAATGTTCCTAACCAAGAGATTCTGGAGTTGGTGCTTTCGTTTGTTATGCGCATGTCTGATTCTCTGCGTCTGAAGTATGTGTACTCGGCATGGATGGATTTGACAATGTCCTCCATCATACGTAGGTTGACCTCGACTGGCTTCAAGTGCTCTTTGCGTGCCAATTGTTCGTAATCAAAAGTTTCGGTACCTGAGAGCACATCAAAAACGATTCTTCTCTTTAAGCCAGGGTAGTAGGTGGCACCTGGTGTTAGTCTGTTGTAGAAGCAGAATGAATACTCTCCTCCTTCTCTTGCTACTAGTGAAAAGTCTCCTTTGCGAATGTTTCTGCGATCTAACAAAACGTTTCCCTTAAAATCGGTGATCTAACATTAAATTATGTATTTATATATGCAAAGTAACGTACTCTAAAATCGATGATTTGCGAGTATCCTAGTTGGACCTCATACTCTCCATAAACATCAAAGTTTGTTACAAGTTCGTCACGGAAGCACTTGAAGTCACGTGCTTCTAGATCAAATTGGAAGCAGTATGAAGTCGCCAAAAGTGCGATAAAGAATAGCAATGACACCGAGGTTCTTTTCATTGTCTGTTTTGGAGAAATTGTTTCGTATAGTGGTTGACTTAGCACAACCATATACGTGTAGTTCAAATAAATATTTGCATCCAAGCATGCCAACGCTATTAAACCTGGCGAGGAGATCGTCACTTCACTACATCAGTGCCTCATACACAAATCGTATCGTACAGCGTCCATTTTTGATAAACAGAAAWTTTTCACACAACATTAAACTCCATCAATCAAAAGATGTGAAGGAAGAAACAAAGGATGCGAAGAACCAAATAACATCCAAAAAATCCAAAAAAAAACTCACAGAAAAGGAAAAAGAGATAAGGAAAAAGAAGAAGGAAAATGCCGAACTTCAAAGACTTTTAAACAAGAAGAGATACGAAAGACTAGCCAACTCCGAAACGCCATTAACAAAGAACGAGGTCATCGATCTATTCAGGTCGCGCAAAACGCTAACACCAAAAATGATGTTCCAATTCAGCAGGGCAGTGCGTCACGATCCAGAGTACATTAAAAAAAGACAAGCACTCGAAGAACAAATGAAAAACCAAATTGCAAAATTAAATGACGAAAAACACCTCCGAAAGGTATACCGTCAACAAAAGAAGATGAACAATGTTCTCTTGAAGAAGAACCTCAGTGAACAATTGACTGCGATCGAGCAAATGGCAGAACAAGATCATATGGTGAACCAATTCTTCAGAAAAAAACCAAAGCCATACAATCGAAACGTTCCAGTCACACCAGAGAATATAGAAGGAAGAATCTCGAAGGGAGAAAACATTCCATTTCACATTGCACAAAGAGTGTTCGATCTAGCGGTCAAACGAGAGGTCAAAGGCGATCCAGCAGCTCGATTAGAAGTCAAATCAGTGAAAAGAAATGTAACGTGGAAAGATGTTCACAATGTCATCTTGAAGGATCCCAAATACAACAAGGACGACGTCTATAACTCTCTAGTTCCCAAAGTAATGACCTCGTTCGAAAAACTACGCATCGCAACCAACAAGGCAAAAGCACCAATTCCTTTGGAGATTGTGAAGTCGTTCGAATTGGATCTACACAAGGCTCTCATACAAGAGAGACCTCGTAATGAAAATGACCTGACCCAAATGACGACATTGATGAGGAATTTTGCGCTCGTTGCAGATTCCAAATTGAGCGCAGATCCACCCATCACCGAACTAAAGGGTTTCATTCAGCCCTACATTCTACTCATCAACTTGGCCGCCCTGACCAACATTTCGCATTTGGTCACCATCTTGAGCCATTTGGTTCATTTTGGTATGAAACTTCCATTAGATCTTGGCACTTATGAATTGGTGGTCAAGAATTTGATGAGTCAACTTCAATTCCCAAAGTTATTTGTCTTTTTGAAGGAAGCAGAGGGCGTCAGGGGTTTAGTGGGAACCACTCACCTGTACAAGCACGTGTACGAGCAAATCAAGAGCAGAGTTAGCAGTCCGGTTAGATTCCCATCTGCAATTGATTTGTATCATTATCAACAAGGTTATGATGATTTGTTGGAAATACTTACTACGAGAGGTATCTTGAATCAAGTGGTTCCTAATGCTGAAATTAGGATGATGTCACATTACTTCAAATCACATGACGTTGATACCAAGAAGAGAATGAATAAGTTTTTGGAGGGAGATGAAAATGATGATGACGATACTGCATTTACTGACGAATTTAAAGCGTGGTTGGCAAAGAACGAGAAGGCGAATGTGTTGGAGAGTGCTAAAAATAAAAAATAATTTTTTTGTATTTGATTTTTTGATACTCGAAGTCAGTCAATTTTGAAAAGTGATGATCTCAACAATAGGTGCCACGGTGCGTAATCAGGCGAGGCGGTTCGTTCAGTTTAGGAATTATGCTTGGGATGCGCGTGCATTGTCTTATAAGAATAATGATGCAGCTGCAGTGTTGGTGTCGATGAATGAGAACTCAGTAAACTCCATTTCTCCACAATACTTTCAGAATTTTCATCAAACTCTCGATCAAATTGAGTCCGAAAAAGATTATAAACATTTGCCATTGTTCCTGGAGTCGTCAAATGAAAAGACATTTTCTGCTGGTTTAAACCTACAATTCATTACTACAGAACTTACAGACGAGGCCAAGGTGAGAGAGTTTGCTAATGATTTGAATGAAATGTTTCGTAGGTTGTTCCTGCTGGATAGGCCGACAGTAGCCCTTTTGAATGGCAATGCCATTGCAGGTGGATGGATCACAGCATTGTGCTGTGATTTTAGATTGGCTGTTCACCGAGAGGATAAAAAGCAACCAATCTACAGCCTCCGAGAAATGTATCTTGGACTCCCTCTTCCTGGTGTAGTCACAGGAATAGTATCGTCTCAAATCCCCACTAATGCCCTGTATCAATCAGTATTAACTGGACAAACATTGACTCCAAAAGAGGCATACGACGCTGGCATCATCACAAAACTCGTCGAAAATAAAGAATCACTTCAAAGTGCTGCCTTTTCTTTGATAAACGATCGAATCGACATGAACATTAGTGGAGAAGCATATGCCGTCATGAAACGTGCACTAAAGCAGCACCACGTCAACAAGAGCAATGAAAGCACGGCACTAGATGATGCGTTCGTAACCATGCTAAACTCTGACAAGGTAAAGGACAAAATCAAACAAGTTCTTCAGAGCACAAAAAAATAAAAATTACAATAAATGACATTTTACTCGTTCTCATTACTTTCTGGAATATGATCGCCTACGGTTCCACTCTCCTCCACAATCATCGTAGAGTCATGAGCCGGCATTTGATTTAATTGCTCGACCAAGTTTGGATATGTATAAATCTCTTCGTCGAGACCTAATCTGTACAAGATTTCATTATCGTCGTGAATCTCAAATGGTTGGTTAAAGTTAAAATAAACTTCGGTGCTATTACAATATGAGCGTCGCGACGACCAATCAAACTTACCCTTCTTGATCCATTTCACACTCTATTAACGTCTCGTTGGCCGTCTGCACGATGATGAACGGAAGTTCCACTCGAGGATTTCCATCGGCAAATTCCGGTTGAATGTTTCTTGTATACAAATTACTGAGCGCTCTTTGCTGCCGCAACAATTCGTTGAATTGTTGTTCCTTCATTGCAATGTTATCCGAGTGTTGCTGCTTTTGTCCCTTCAAGTTGTCGTATTCTTGATGATAATTTACAGGTAGGCCCTTCCATCTAATCTCCTTCTTGTCTTTCGAAATAATGTTGAGGGCCATCAAGACGTTCAACGCATCATAGACGCGCCGACGAATGTTTTTCGCATCGTGAGGCTTGCTGTTGGTTGTTTGGTTTTGATCCATGATTTCGTTCACTAGTTCCGTCGCAACGTCGTTGTATGTGGTGGTGCCCCTATGCTGCACTTGCTCACATACCTTCATGCTGAAGTGACGCAGGCCCTTGTTGGCGCGCGTGCTGTCCTTTGTGGAGGAGGATCCTGAGGACGAGCTGGATCCTACGTTTCTACTCCCCGAGGCTTGATGGGTGGGCGAGGAAGCATTCTTTTTTACCTTTTTACTGCTCGAGCATTGTTAGTTTATGAACGTGACCGTGATGCTTACGTGGTGGCTGTGGATGAAGCTGGCGGTGGAGGTCCATTCTTACGCTTTCCGAGTGATTTGTCCTTTGAATTGTTGTCCAGAGGGTTCATCAAGTTTTGTTGCATCATTGGATAAAGCATGAATGGAAATTGTGAATAGTTGCTTGGGTCGTTAATTATGGTCCCTTGAGCGTCCATGGTGGCGGTCATGGCTGTGATTTTAAGTCGAGACGTGAACAAGAAATAATACCTGCGGGTTGAACGTTGGCATCTCCCTCCTGGCCTTCTTTTGTCTTGTCTCCCGATTCTGACTTTGCTATGGGTATTTGCATTCCTGGATATGGCATGTAAAACATCATACCGGGATGTTGTGCATTTGTAACACCCTGTTGTTGCATCATTTGCGCGATATAATTTTGATAGCCATGAGGCGCTCCAGGGGGAACTGCTCCTGACATTAAAACAGCAGGTGGTACATTTGCCATAAATACAGGTGGTTGTGGGTAAGTTGAGTTTCCATTCAGAGTGTTGATGGTTGGAGGTGCAGGTAATGTAACTGGTGGATTTGTTGTATTTGGTATCGGTGTTTTATTTGAAGCTGGTCCATTTGTACTCATATTTTCCAGCTCTTCAATATTGCGTTAAAAAAGATATCTGAAGTCAGGTCAACGGAAAATTCTTGTGCTTTGATTTTAAATTGATCACAGATTACAACCTACAGGTAGTGTACGTGTTGAAACAGTTTATTAATAATTACATACATTCGTAGCAGATATTACCAAGAATGTTCTAGAGTGGTCTACATAGTGTTCGGCACTACAAATCCTAACATTGAGGAGCTTCTCCTCCTCTTAAGGTCCAACGTCTTTGCTGGCCCAAGCCCTCTTGGTGTTGTAGGTGGTCTTTGTAATTTTTGAGGTGATTCTGACGTGTCGATTCTCAAATCTCCTCCGTTAAGGTACTCAAAATAGTATGAAGACTTTTTAAACCTTGTTAATATGTCCAACAGATTCTCCGACACAGCTTCTTCAAGAACGGAGAACAAATCATCCTTTAACCGCTCCTGTTTACAATCTTCTATTATCCTTTCAATTACGTTTTGTTGGACGTAAAGTTGAAGCTTAGAGTTTGATGACAAATACCTTTCACATATTAGGTTGGCCACAGAGTGTTTGTTGCTGCTTGTTTTAAACTTGTAAATTTCATCATAAAGTTGTAGATTCTCATGGCTGTACTCCTGTTTCGAGAATCGTTGAAAATAAGAATGTAAGTTTTCGTCTTTGTGAAGCTCCAACAAGAGTTCTTCGGTTGAGCGCAGAGGGTTAGCTGCTTTCGGTATCACAATCACAGGCACAGATTGAGACCTCTCTGGTTTATGGTCTTGTCTTGGTAGTTTCTTTAGATTTAGAGAACCTATGAACTTCTTTATCGTGTTCATACTTTTTTTCTGTTATTATTTTCCAACAACAACACTTTAACAGCTGTCATTGATATTCACCATAAATAAAGAATAAAGTTTTAATTTTGGTGTTCCATCTCCGACGAAATCAAATTAAAACCCGCCATCACAACAAACTTGGATCAATTTACTCCTAAAGTCTTCACGACAAGAGGTGTCAATCCTTAGAGTAGTCAAGGCCCCTTGCAATCCGAAACCGAATCTCACAAAAAACAAAACAAGTGGCAATCATAACGAACATAAATTGTGTGAAAGTGAGCTTTATTCGTCTTGATCGACAGGAAGGTCGATGCCCATGCTTCCGAGTAGATTGGACGCAGGTCCAGTGCGACCACCTTGAGCTTTGAAACTCTTCAAAATGTTTTTAAGCATTACATACTCATCTCCAAATTCATCTCTCTCGGAATTTTCCTCTTGTTCCTTTTCGTCAAAAGTCCGCTTCCCCGATAGTTCTTGGTCCATTGCCATCATGTATTTTCTCATGTTGGTAATGTTTCCATCTTCATCTTGAAAGTTATTGTCGTCATCATCGTCATCGTCCATCAAGTCCCTCATGTCCAAACCTCCAAAAACTTTTTGCATCATTTGCTCCATGGACGCTTCTTCGACTCCTTCGAAAGATGACTCTGCATTAAGAAAGTTGTGCATTCCTTTCAAGACTTGGTCCACTTTGGCTTCTTGCTGACCTTCGTCCATTTGTTGGCTCTTCATTGAAAAGTAGTCATGTAAAGGTTGACCTCTCACAAACCAGTCATCTGAGTCAGGTTTAATGTTGGTTTGATCTTGAATGGGTTCGTTGTTTTCTAGTATTTGATCTATTTTTGATTGAACGGTGTCGACTTGACCTGTTGATCTTGAATATTCATTCTTTGCATTTTCCAACAATTGTTTGTATAGAGAACTTCCTTCCATTTCATCCTTAAAGTATCCTAATTGTGATAATTTGTCAACGTATGTTTTGAATCCTTCTTGGTAATGTTTCTGATTCTTTGCTTCCTGGTACATGATTTCAAACCCACAACTCAACTTCAATCCAATGTCCTGTGAGATATCCTTCGTGTGGTTACTGTACTCTTTCGAAAGGCACTTCGGTGGAGAGAACTTTTGTGACATTAATTGAGCATACTGACATCTTGACATGGTGACCAAGTGTGTTTGGTGTTTGATTAAGGGCCCAAATTGAGACATTGTGGTCGTGTATTTCATTGAGGTGGAATCTCGGCTACAGAAGCATTTGACTGCTTCTGAGATGTATTGTGGGTTGGATTGAAGCAACTGAATAATGTTTACTGGTAGGTAGCAAGACGTTCGATGCCGATAATGTTTGATGGAAAGTAACGTTCTGTCAATGATGCATTTTTGAACATCAGGACCTGCTGTTGTGTCGACTTCATGATTGCATACTAGCAGGAGACCGGCTTCGACGTCAGGTAAGGGTTGTGTGTAAAGTGACTGTGGCAGGTGTTTCATCTGACTAGGGTTAGTTGGAGGTCCTATTAAATGAACTTGGCCATTACTTATAAAGACTCTGTTTTGGAGCAGTGTTTCTTGGTCACCACTTGTGTTGCACCATTGTGGAAGGTGCAAAGCGGCCTCAATCATTAAGAATTGTCCGTCGTTGTCCCACGTTCTTACGCATAACCAGGAGAACGTTTTGGTGAGTGTAAGCAAAATGTGAACGATGAACCATTCGTCATCAATGTTCTCTCCATAATGTGTGGTGCCAATGAATAAGAGGTTTTTCTTATCGGTGCTTAGTAGCTGTAGAGATCCACGTTGCCAAATGTAGTCCTGTGGTACAATCACATCAATCTGAGCTTTTATCTGATTTCTCGCGTACTCTAAATCCAGTTTGTTATCTGTGATATATAATTCATAATCGATTCGATCGAGATTTTTCATTTGCTTCTTCAACTCATTGAATTCCTTCATTGTTTTAGAAATGACTTTAATGCTAGGATGTAATTAAGGGTAAACAGTAGCAGTAGTTTTGAGTAAGGGAACACGTATTTCAATTGAACAATTTCTATAAGATACTTTACGAGTGTCGGGCTTGCTTCCTTGTTTTCGTTCAAGTATGCGTGCAAATAACGATATGTATGATATGTGATTCGATCTGGATGGAACCAGTTGCGAGCTTTCGATATTGTTTTGAGGGGTTCAGTCACAATCATCAATGTTTAGATTGAAGAGTTGGTTGGTCAACGCAACCAGAAGAAAAAAAGAAGTATTGAAGAACGAGTTTATTTCATGCTCAATTTTAAAGTCATCTCCTTTTAATTATGTGTGGTTATATACCATGAGGAACATGAACACAATTTATTTAACAGATGAAACAAAATAATACTCTTCTTGCCATCAAGAACACGACTCCAATCGAGACAGCAGCAATGAATAATTTACTCCAAATCGATAATCTTGCCATGGCTTCTTCCAAAACATCAAACGAAACACGAGCTGCACCCTTTATTGGTTGTAGATACACTTCAGTCGTAGTAGCCATTCGGTTACCCTTAAGATTATACTCCACGCTACTCATTTTATTTATATATTCTTGACAAACGTGGTCATTTGTTAAATAACCAGTTGCATTTCGTATTAACCTACTTGAACCATAACTTTGTGAAAGAAAAGGAACATGATCGAAAACACTTGCACTTAATTCCAAAACTAATTGTCTTGTTGTGGACAATTCATGCCAATTACATTCCTTTTTGAAATTCTTTTTAGCAAATTCATGTTGCGTGGTGGCTCTTTGTTCTTCGACACGAACAAATTGCTCCATGGTACTCTTCTTGGCCTGATAAAGATCATAATACACAACGCACAAACCAGCAATAAATAGGCTGCACAAAGAAAGTTGTACAATTTTCAAATAAGACTTGGAAAAGAAGAGTACAAAAATAAATGTAAAAATGCACAAAATTACAAAAACTTGATTAACATTTTCGGATTCAAGAACAACTCCGAATCCCTGGTAATAACCCTTATTGTTCAAAGACCTCCTATGCTGCCACTTTTCATATTTATCCAGCATGCTATACCATTTGTTTTGCTGCTTTTCGAAATCGTCCATAACTTTTAATGTTTTGTTTTTGACCGACGACACGTGTTCTTTCAAGTCTTCATATTCTGATAGTCTATGAATTGCCTTTTTCATTTTTCGTATGCTTTGGTCCCAGAAGAAACCGTTAAACAGGCCCGTGACACCTGTAGCGAAAGCTGCATATTTCGAAAGTACCATAAGGGATCCTGCTGGCCCGGCAGCGAGAAAAGCACCAGAAACCGCGAGTCCACCAACACTACCGACAACATATTTCATATATGAGCTGCTGTCCTTTTCGAATTTCTCCTTATCCTGCACCAATCGTTCCGTGATGTTTTGGATCTTTTTAAATGTCGAATCCAACGCACCATGAATCTTTTGAGTGGTTTCTTCGAATTGTTTCTTGGTATGCTTAAAAAAGTCCTTGCTTCTACGATAAGCTTGTCTTGAGTTTTTTGAGGATTTGATCGTATCTTCTAATTGTCGAACGATTATAATATCAGATGCGGATCTCATAAAGTTTGGATGATTATTTTGATCAAACATGTGCCCCTTATTCACGCCTTGAATGAAATTGGCCAAGTCATCTACCAGGTTGACAAGTTTTGTTAATTCTTTACTGCATTCCTGTATGTCGCCCCGGAATATTTCATAATCCTCTCCAGATTGTTCGAAGGCATCTTCGTACATGAATGTGCCATATATTAGTCGTGCCGTTTCGTAAGCCATGTAAGATGCGTAAGCGGCATTTCCCAGGTGGACAAGATTCGCTAGCCCTACCGGTATTTTCGTCTGTAATGTGTTCACTAGATGATATAGTTTATCGGTATAATGTTTCGTGGCTTCTTTTTGGGGTATGTCTTTTGCGAACTTCAATATTCGCTCAACTATTCTTCGTGTTTGATTCATTTGATTTTTCTAAAGTACAATAAGAAACATGTTTAAGAGGTACTCACCATCAAGTTTTTGAATGATTTTGCAAAAGAGTTTTTGATTGAAACAGATTTCGTGAAGGATTCATACGAACCACTCGGGGTGATTGCATTGACTGATATAATAACTGCTATAAGAGCCAGAGCGACAATGAGTTTCAATCGCATGATGATTATTGTCTACCAGACAACTTCAATTTAGTTATAAATAAAAATAACGTTACAATGTGAAAATAATGATTTAATTTATTTACCAACACAAAACTCTGAGAAAACTCTTCCCAAAATATCTTCTACATCTTGGTGGATGCCAGTTATTGATGTTAGATGCCCAATTGCAAGTCTTAAGTGCTCCTGAGCTATATCCTCGCTGTCTTTATGCATCAAGAACTGTTCCAACTCAAATTTACAATTTACAAAGGCAGATCTGTGACGACTTCTCGTTACAAGTGATGATAAATCACGTTCGTCTCCTACGTTGGCTTTAGTATTATGATTGCGCAGCATATCTTTAATTTTCTCATGTATGAACGTTAACATTTCATCGACACCTTGACCGCTGGAACACGATACAGATATGCTGGGTTCTTCAAAAGTACCAACGCTGCTGAGGTCAACCTTATTTTTCACGACCACAACCTTTCTCACCAGGTCATCATGACCAAGTTTGTTTTTCAAAGTATTCCAACAAAACTCATGCGCTTGTATTTGTTCTTGTGTGGTGCTGTCCATTATGTACAAAATTAAATCAGAATCCAAAGCATTTTGAACGGCTTTTTCTATACCCAACTGTTCAATGTAAACGTGATCGTCTTGGTCTGTATTTAGTGTGGCGTCCAAATGTCTGATGCCTGCTGTGTCGCTAACAATTACGGAATATCCTCCAATGTCCACGTTGACATCAACTACATCTCGAGTTGTTCCGGCCATCTTACTAACAATTGCAGATCTTCTGCCTGATATAGCGTTGAGTATGGATGACTTTCCTGCTTCTTGTTAAAAAAATAGGTAGATCAATTTAGCAAACCTGCGTTGGGTGCTCCTACAAGACTTATGCGTATACCGCTTCTGATCATTTGTCCTACACTTCTTGTAGTTACAGACCCATCTTCAGGGGAGAATCCACTAAGCACACGCAATACATTTCTAGCTCTCGCAACTGCTCCCTGCTCGTACGCATGTTCTCTTTGAATAGAATCAGGATTGTCGTCTCCAAAATCCACCCAAGCAACTAAAAAACAGAGACATTCAGTTAGTTCTGATTGCATGTGCCGAACTACATCACCCAAAGACCCTTCCATCTGTTTAAGCGCGCTTAGTCTTTGCTGTTCTGTCTGTGCTTTCAAAAGGTCTGAAAGTGCTTCCGCCTCTGTTAGATCCATTTTACCGTTCAGCAATGCTCTGCGCGTGAATTCCCCGGGCAATGCATGATCAAAATCCATCCGGTCAGATAGACATTTCATAACGCTCTCCACAACAGACCTACCCCCATGCACGTGTAACTCTAAAACATCCTCTCCTGTGTAGCTGTTGGGTCCGGGAAAGTGTAACAGCAGGGATTTGTCAAGTTTGTGTTTTGTTAAAGGGTCCACAAGATCACAGAGAGTTGCTTTTCTTGGTTTTATTTGTTTTTTAGTGATGACCATTCTGTTTATCATCTTTTTTACATCCATACCAGATATTCGTATTACTGCCAAAGCGGATGGTGCTCTGAGGTCATAATGAGAGCTCAATGCAAATATTGTTCGCCCTGAGTGTCTGAGCATGTAAAATTATGACTGTTGTAACATTTGTAACAGTTTACACAGACAGACAACAAATAAAATTACCAATCCCTTGGAATGAACTCATGTATCAGATTTAAAACAATCTTTTGATAATTGATAAGAAGATTTAACATTTATAAATTTTTTTCATTAATCTCTAGGAAAGCTTCGACCTTTTTTGTCCGTAGGAATATATCAAAAAGAGCATCTGGGGCAATCTCTTGTATTAACGCTGAGCGCACCGCGTAGTAAGGGCTCTTACTGTTCACCTTGAACATTTTTGGTGCAAAAATTCTCTATTGAAAAATTATTTCACATTCGATCCTTCGACTTACCATGTATTCATCGTTGCATTTATCTTCTTTGTCAGTACTGTTTTTTAAGCATTTCGAAAATATATCCCATTCTTCAGCGCAAGGAGTTCCCTTTGCGAACAGCTTGCAGAATGCACATCCTGGTTTGAACTTTTTGTATATATCATTGGCACTAAAAATTTTGTACGTGCCAACTTCTGGAACAACCATTCTATTTTGAAGGACTTCTCTCTTGTGATCCTCTATCAAACCCCATGCCTGACTTGTATAATCGTGGTCCATGTTTCTTCAAAATATTTTTATTACAACCATAGAGAAAGATGTCATTCTTGAACTCGGGCGAACCTGGTTTCTGTACGTGAATATTTGTTCTTATTCTAATAAAATAGACAATGCCCCAATATCGAAAGCCATCATCACTTTAACTGTTACAGTTAATTTGATTGGAGGGCTGGTGGGAAGTCGAAGAGGTGGCTCAAAGATATTAGGATACGGTCCATCAAGTAACGAACTTTTGCTTTTTAAAAACTGGTGGAGGTTCATCACCGGTCCACTTGTTTTCACTAGCATTGGTGAATTATTTTTTGGTATCATATGTTTATATATATTTAGATTGTTTGAGAGACAGTGGGGATCTCAAAAGTATGCTGTAAGATCTTTCTGGCACTGGCTTCTTTTTAACCCCATAGATGTTTGTACTGCTATCTGTAGTAGCCTCGTTTTTGATACAACTCGCCGCTGTTGTTCTGCTGGGGTCATTCAGAAATGTTTGGAGTGGTCCTTACGCTATTATTTTTGCATGCCTAACACAATACATCTTTGACGTACCATCAACTTTGAAGTACAAGATCTTTGGTTTAAACATTACCGAAAAACATGTTGTGTATCTTCTTTGCATTCAGCTTTTAATGGCTAATCTACCAAACTCCCTTATTGCCGGCGCTAGCGGACTTATTGCAGGATTCTTTTACAGATCACAACCACTACATTTAAAAACACTTTTCTTCCCAGAAAGTGCCGTATTGTTCTGCGTTAAGTACATCAACCCGTTAATTGCTTCTTCGTCGCCACCTGAACGAGTCAATAATAACAGTAACAATTTGAGAGCAAGATTACCTCGTGGGAACTTTAATAGAGCACAAGAGCAACAAATGCTCCCTGACCAAGATCAATTATTCCAGCACATGCAAAATCAATTAGCACCAGTACAGCATCAGCAGTATGAGGAACAGCAGGTACATGTTGACGAGGAAAATGTACAGATCCTTGTTTCGATGGGCTTTACGCCAGAGGATGCTAGACGCGCTTTAGTTGCTGCAAATAACGACGTCAATAATGCGACAGAGTTACTATTATCCGAAGAATTTTAAAGTGTATAATAAATTATAATTTTATTTAGCCCCATGCTGCTGTATTGCAATAACTTATAACTAACATTTTATCCGATCCAAAAGTCTAAATGGTTAAATTTTTTCATAACTTAATGATTTTTATACTTTATACAAGTCCCCAACAAGTTCATCAGGGTTTGGGCAGAAGGCTTGATTACAGTACAGGAACTAATGAATGTTATTAGAAGATTTGTATAATACGAACTAGTGATTGATCATTCTTCATTTTCAGTTGCTTTCGTATGAAACCTATTACTTCGCGAAATGGACTATTTGTGTTAATCTTTGCCTTTGTTTTTTTTAAAAGAGGCGTGCTTCCAACAGCTTTAAAAAGTATAACGACTTTATCTTGTTTGGAGGATGAGTCATCTGCCGGCTCCTCAGTTGTGTTGTTTGGTTCCTCCTGTTGCATTGAATGTTCGATTATGTTACAAAAACTAAAGTTGTCCAAAAGCACAATTTAAAGAAACAAGGACATCGTTTGAACTCCATTAATCTGAACACTGATAATGTGTTTAGAGAATTGAGTTCACTTTGGCACATAATAAAATTAATCTTACGAAAATCGCATACTTTTACGGAATAAGAAATGATTGTGGTAGATCGCTATCCATAAATTATATTTCACGATATCTTTATGAGCATAGTTATTTATTCTGTCAAATTATACACACGAGCCTCTGACGTAAAGCATATCACACTTTTCTCCTCGTCGCATTCTCCTCCATCATTCAAATACACAGCGACACCATTGTTCGGCACAACGTCCTTTTTCACTTCGGAGAGTTTCAAACAAGGCCTTTTTATTCGAAGTGTACTGTTTTTCGAGGTCTCATTATTGGACATTAATAAATAATTATTAAAACAAGCCTCTTGCAAAGAATATGGTAGGTCTTCATAATTCATTCTGTCAATAATATAATCTAGACCGTCACATTCTTGTAGTTTATTGCACCAAACTGAATCAAAGTTATTCTGGACCTCAAACTCTCTTGTTATTTTAAATTCTTCAGTATTAGAATCTTGATGTGCCTCAAGTCGATACCTCACCACTGCTCCATCACAATAACCAACAATCAGATTTACATCATCAATCATATGTACACAGGAGATAATTTTTTCGGCATCTTTATAATCTACAAGCTCATTGTATAATTGAAAATTACCAGCGTCATCAAACAATAGCTCAATAATTTTGATTCCGTAAGAGAAACCGCCACACAATAACAACACTCGCTTGGGATTCGAAATCACCTTGTGAATGTGAGTTATATTGAAGAAGAGAGATCTATAGTGCGCGCTCGACCGATCCAGGTACTCTTGTAATTTACCTGGAGACAACTTTTCAAGACATAATTCATAATCACACAAATCAATCCTGTCCACAGCAGCAACATTAAGATTTTTAAAGTCTGATATTTTTAACAGAAACATTATGTTATTGAACAACACAATAAAATGATCCTTGTTAACTATTGTAATTTCTGAAGAGGAATACATACTTATTTTATACTCCTCCGTCATGGTTTGACCTATGGAAATACTTTTTACATGATTTATTGTGTATTTTGATCCATGTTTGTCTATAGAGAAGAGCTCTAAAGTCTTCAAAAT
The DNA here is from genome assembly GCA_026419775.2 of Acrasis kona. Taxonomy (NCBI): domain Eukaryota; phylum Heterolobosea; class Eutetramitea; order Acrasida; family Acrasidae; genus Acrasis; species Acrasis kona. The sequence goes on from JAOPGA020000568.1 coordinate 20,883, forward strand.
ATTTGAAAATGTGCAACTGCATAGGATATATTCTTTCCCATCACTGCCAGTCAAAATTCGAACGCATCGGATGGCAGTCTCAATTTTAGAATGCTTGTGTATGGAAGATAAATTTAGCTTTTGTACCACACTCAAAGCATTTTCAGAGTGGGAATCCAACAACACTACAAACAAAACACCTTGAGTGACTAATGTTGAAGTTTTTGATGAGACATTAGCTGCAACAACATAGATACCTGCACTACAATACACAACACCGACCGTCTCGACCGCATCGTCATCATAATCAAGAACCTTTGTCAACCATCTTAATTGATCAACATCCGTGTCTATCACACCATATTTTAGCTCCCTATGGTCATCATCACTTGACAACGTATAAAGCACGTCACAATTTCCCAAAGAAGTAAGACAAGACATTGTAGCAGACTTATCAGAATTGACACCAACAAAAACTCTTTCAAACATTATTTTAGATTTTCTATTTACAAAAATAGCATTCCTGCTACTATTACAATAAATAATAGATTGGTCATCTCCCTTCACTATGCTCAGTAGTTTTACAACATCAACAGGACTATAACCAACCATGACATCCATACGCCCAACCATTGACCAATTTTTATTACAAAATTTCAATTCAACATCACTCACAGTACCATCCTCCAATCCCACAAACAAATGAAAATCAAATTCATTTTTATCAAATTTCCAACAATGAAACAACAAGCTATTTATACCTTGATTATAATTCTAAAAATAAATTTAATTCTTAAAAATAAATCACATACCACGGTAAATAAAATTTGAAATTGAGGAAGGTTATAAATAGTAACGGATTGATCCGCCCATTGACTAACAGCAGCAACGGTCGAATCTCCAAATGTATCCACACATGCATTTGTGCATTGTGATGTTAATTTCAAACTACTCGAGAATTTCAATTTCAAATTCTCCACTCTAATAAAATAAACACTTGATTTGGAACAAATGATGATGTCACCATGTATACTAGTGCTTGCAAAATCAAAAAAATCTAATTGATGAAATTAATGATCAAGTGGTGCATTTACTTACCTTCTGATTTCCATTGGTCGAGAATTCTAGTTTCAAAATCATGATTTAAAATTTCAATCAAGGCACATGATGTTTTCGTGATTTGAACGATCAGACACTTGTTGGAACTTCTTAAATGTAATTGAGCGATCGATAACGTTCTATTCAGCGTGTCGAAATTTGAAATGGATTGTGATTGAATTTCATGTTGTGTCTTGTCGTATCTGTAAATCTCAGTTGACTTTTTGTAACAGAAAAAGATTAGATGAATTTTTCCAAACGTGATGCTAATGAATGTGAATTCAAAGTCGGTCATATCACTTACGTGTATAGTTTGTGATGATTTAATTTCAAATTTTGATTTTTCAGATCTTGACTCTGAGTTATACGGTGTGATTTTCTCATCACTACAAATTTTGAATCTCCATTATCAACGTTTTTGCTACAGAAAACAAATCTCGTCTAGATCATTAGCGATTTTGTGATTTGAAAAATATACTTGATGGTCATTTGTGATGTGACTGAAAGCATGGTTGATGTGGTTCAATCGAATTTCAGTTTGTTCATCCATGGTTATGTTGGGGGGTATTGAGATGGAATCGACTTTCATGATTTCGACTTCTTTGTAAATGGTTTTGCTGGAGTTGCTGTGGTTGGTGACTTTGCAATAAACATTGGTTTTTTGTAAAGTTTGAGAATTTAGAATGAAAAGTTGGTGAGTGAGTTCACTTCGACCAGTGGGGTCTTGTAGTAGATGAATTGTTCCTATAGGCAATTTTTCTGCAACCTAATAAGTGACGATTGATTGTTAAGAACAATAGGCTTACCATTTTATCTGATATGCTGTATGTCGTAGATTTTTTATTGAGGGATGAGGACATTCTTTGTACTGTAATGATTTGAATGGTTCCATTTGTGAAAAGAACTAAAAAGTTAAGTGTAGCAGTGGTTCTCATAACTTTTCTTAATGCATCAAATGTGGGTCTAGTACTTTGAGATATGCAATGCACGTCATGCGCACGTATCTTATCACTCTGAAAATTATCAAAACGTTTTATAACATGCTCTTTTTGCTAAACATCATTAGTTTGTCAATTACAAATAGAAGTAAACCTTTCCATGAGCGTCATAACAAGTAATACAACTTGGGCCAAACAACAAGAGAATGTTTTTTTCATCACTGAATATTTTTGTGCAGGTGTCATGAATGTTTTCTATTGTAAATGGACCAAATGCTGCACGAATTGATGGATCTGTTGTTCTTACTGGTTTCGGCGATGTACATAACAAGAAAGTAGAAACAGTAACCATTGGTAACGCAGGTAAACTTTGTAAATGCTCGCTAGTCTCTACTTCGTTGTAGTACATCTCATGAAGAACACACAATGTAATCTCATCCTGATCGGTACTAAAAACACTTATTTGTAATATGTTTGAAGTAAAGAAGAGGGGCCTTTCTATTCTATACAACAAGACTTTTACTTCGCATAAGTCAGGTTGCTTCGCCTCAAATCGAAAGTAATGTACAAATGATTCGTGAGTGCACAGCAGCAACTCATACTTGTTGTTCAACAAATAACACAACGGTTTCTCTCTGCGCTAGATTTGTGAAAAACGATTATCCGGTTTGCTTACATCAAAGGGTATGCATTGGTTGAGCTGTTTAATAGAGCCTTGTGCTAATAAATCATACCTGCATAAGGTGTGATTATATCTTCTGTATTCAGTATGCTCAATCTCAATGTTCATCACAATCCAATCAAAGTCGTCAGATATTAGAAATAAAGACTGTCTTTTTGAATCCTTTATATTTACACAATACACAAAAGCTATGTTCTTCAGCTCATTAATTTTGATTGGTGGGATTTCAATGTTCGTTTTGTCTTTTTCGTGCGATTGTATCAATACATGCGATCCATCTGTGTATACTAAAAATTGATTATCATTCCTTTTGAAAATGTTTCCGACGCACCCACTCCCAAGGGTGTTGGTGTAGATGAGTGGGCGCCACCTCATAGATACAACGTTTTACAAAATTTAATATAGCTGGAACTTCCTAGTTGATAAAGAATCTTAGAGTTCAAGAATGCACAGGAGCTATTACCAGTATCCTGCTCAGTACGATGCACACGGATTTCCAATATATCACAACATACAACATGCAAATCCAAATAATATACAGCCACGCCAACCTCTACAGCCCCAACCACAACCACAACCACAGACCATGTACATGAATAATAACATGAATAATATGAACCACTCACATCGTAATACATACCCCGCTCCACAACACAATAATAATTATCCGCAACCATATTATCAAGTCAACAACTACAACACATTCTTTGATCTTCTTTATCCTCCACAAAGACAACCTGCACCACCTGTAATTCCTCCTGCAAGTAGTGTGGCCCCAAGATTCACACTACCAAATAATAACAATCCATACGTTAAATACTCAAGCGGCAAGGAAGACGACGAGGACGAGGAAGACGAAGAAGAGGAAGAAGAGGAGGAAGAAGAGGAAGACTACGACGGTTTTAACGGGCACTTTAATGCTTATGACGAGTTTGACGAAGAGGATGAAGATGAGGACGACATTGATGAGGACTCAGACTTTAGTCAATTTGTAAACAGTTCCATTGATGTTGAGACATTTCAAACAACCATTCGTTCCGCAACCAACAGAACCGGGTATGAAAGGACTCTCACCCTTGAACAAATTAATAGACTACCACCTGAGCTGAAACAGCAGTACACATCGGGCACTTTCGACCCCCAAGTCTTCCGTGACTTTGTTTTGATGAACAAATTATTGTTGCCATCTGATTCCGAAAAAGACCCAATCTACGCCGAATTCATGTCCTCTCTGGGTACTAATTTTGTGGAAGACAAAGTAATGAAATGTGTAAAAATCATCAAAAAGTATGCAGTTGCATGTAATGACCTAAATCACATTCTATTGGATAACATGAATCCTATGCCCTTCGCGCCACCTCAAATTGTACTCGACGATGATGATGACGAAGATGATGTTATATTAATTGATGAGAGGGAAGGTAAATTGAATGAATTAGACGTTACAATCAGAGAGATACGAAACAGCATTGGTCGGTTCAAGAGTAGTGAGTTGGTAATGAAACTGTTGAAAAATGTATGTGATAGGTCATACAGAAATGTAAAAGTGTAATAAAGTAATGTAGTTAACTCTGAAGTTTAATAATGTAACTTGCACATGGATATACCTTCCTCAATTTAACAGAGTCCCAATAAGGTAGATCATCTCTTGGATAAATTTTAACTTCCTTGCATAAATCTGTTTTCTTCAATGTGTCCAACGCTGGGTAAGGCACTCCCATATAGACCTTAAAGACTCTGTGACTTCTAGGTGGATACACTTTTATGAGTCCTTCATAGTCCCATACTGGAATGGTCATGTATGCTGTCACATTCTTTGTAACAGACAACGCTTGAATGATTGTTTCACTGCACTGATGCATGACAACACCATCATATGGAGGATTTGCTGTGTAGCAATAACCACTTTCAAATTTAACATCTTGGAACCGACCAATATGACCAACAAACATTGAATCAACATCAGGAAACGCACCACAGAAATGGTCGCAAGTTCTATTAAGTGGGCTGGCGAAACACTCTACTTTTATTTGGTCTCCAAAAAATTTATTATTGTCATCATAAATTAAAGCCAATTGGTGAGAGCCGCTATCTAAAACAAGCAAATACCGTAACAGAGTCAAATAGATGACCTTTAGATTTTCAAGACCAGGTTTACATGTAGAGTTGAGTTTATCTATTAAAGGTTTATAAGCAAATATTTTCGGTCCAATTATATCATTCGACTCTGCATCAGTGACATATACATAACAGCCACTTCCACTTTTATCAACACCCTCTTCTAACTTTACCGTTAACTTTATCTCCGAAGCGGTCATTGACTGAATAATCTTACAGTACTTATCAAAAAGAGAAGGAAGCGATAAAATTGCTTTTGCATCGTTCAACTGTGGATCTTGATCAACATTAACATCTCTACCATCGTCATTACCGTTACTTGCGATTACATCACCTAAAATCTGTGGTAGACATGCATCGTCGCTTTCCTTTGCGAACACGGGGTCTATTGTATTTTTGCCCGCTCCAATTTGAACGAAAATGTATCTTGATATAACAACATTCGACTTCCATTTTACTTTTGGAACAAGGTTTTTTACGTGTGAGTGGGCTTCTCTGATTAACTGGTATCGCCGCAGCTCCTTCTCTATCAAAAAATCCAAGTGTGTGGTTGTGTTCATTTGTTGTAATCAGAACTTCTATATAATACGTCAATATGTTTCGTTGGGACGAAGTAGATAAACTACAACAAGGAAGTTTAGCAACACATCAACAGAACCCAAACCAAAAAAGCAGAGAATAATGAAGCCTATACCTATCACACAACCAGGACCAATAGTATATTCTGCCATTGAAGCAATAGATAAGGCAGTTCCTTTGACACACAGTTGCTAGCATAAGTTTTTTTAAGAAAAGGACAATTGAAGCCAAGAGGCGTATTGTTTCATACCAGAGAATTTGCAGCTCTATAACAAACGACAATTAGGTAGAGCCTGTACTTAAAGAGTTTGTGAGTGCATTTTGTACATTAGAGAGCGTGTTGTTGGTGGGTGTGCTGCCAGAATGCTCAAGAATTATTTACTTTGTAGACTCAACCAGCATGAATTCACAAGATGGTGGAAAGCCTTCCCTGAACAGATACCTTACAAAGCAACCAGTATGAGCCGTAAAGGAGCATGTGACCCTATAGTATCAAGAAAGGTTTTTGGAGACAACCTGAGTAAAATACCTTATGCTACTGAGAACTGGCATTTCTATTGGAAAGATGAGAACTACTTTGAAATTACTAGGTCAGCAATGTTAAATACAACGTTACATATCAGTTATTTATACCATGGAAGAACAGGAATTTACAACTTTGGTTGGACTAGTTAACCTCTCCGGTCAATTATGACGAATAACAATTTTTGACGAACAAAACTACGAGATAATAACACACTCAAGACAGGAGCATCTATGTTACTTTTGTAAGTAGTGCAAGAAATAGACTGATTAAAATTAAATTTGGTGCTACACTTGACGAATTCAAAAGAGCAACAAAGGAAAAATACATAATAGATGGAGTCGAGATCAAGATTCTAAAGGCGGAAGAATTTAACACCGAAGTAGTTGATGACGGAGGTGTGGAGGATTTGAAACGTATCAATGTTTGTACGAAGAGTTAATAAAATAATATTTTTGTGATTGCGCTTCGTTACAATTAAAATGAGCGTGTCGTCAGAATGGGTCATGATTGGGGATAGGAGGAGGGAATTGAAATACTTTTATCAAAAGAGAGTGCTCTATTCAATGCACGATGATTGGCTGAACGATATGATTGGAACTTCGCTCAGCGAATGCATTGTTTCAGGGGCTCAATTTGGAGGTCCTGTAGCAGTTACCAAAGATATGAGAGACCTCCCTAGATCAAGCAAAAAAGAGAAACAACACATAAACATTTATACAAGTTCAGGCAAACGACTAGGAAGGTTTGAGGTTAGTTGAAAGCGCGTTACACGCTCACAATATCAGTGGGACGATCAAAGATCTGGAGTTTTAATATACATGTTCTGGTCCAACGAACAGAATCTGATTTGTGTGTCCAGAGATGGATACATTCAAATATACGACACTTTTGGAAAGTTTCTATACTTCTTTGAACTACCAGAGGATGCCTTAAAAGATTCCAATATAATCAAAGTTTTTGATTGGGGAGTTGGAATTCTCCTTCTCATGATTAAATACAGTGCCGATAACAGTCGCAACTTGACCATATGGACCATCAATAATGTCAACGATCCATACTGCGAATTCTTTGCATCTACGAGTAAGTGACGATTGCACTCTCCACTAAACATTCAAGCCGTAAGTGATGATTTTGATGAAGATAAGGACCTCGCCGTGGAAGTAGTTCCCAACACTGCTCAGCCTCAACTCAGGGTGATCCTCGAGATTAATGGAGTGGTCCATCAATTTGAACCAGGTTTAAACTCCACACAAATCGTAAGTTGCCAATCACCAAACGCTCACATTAAGAGACTCGACAATGCACCCCACTCCAAGTACTCAATCTCTCCATCGGGCAACCAACTAGCAGCATACATTACCAGAGATGAAAACAGCACGTTGTTCACCACATCCATGCTCAACAACAAATCATTCTCCATCATCAAGGAACACTTGATTCCAAAACCACTACCATCTCCATCACAAATGGTATGGTGTGGAGAAGAAACGGTGTGCATGTATTGGACGAGGCAACAAGTGACACATGCCAAGACGCTCTTTAAGCATTCCAAAAATCATCATCAAGAGAAAAAGAACTCCAAATTATCACATTTAATCATTGCAGCACCCAAATTAGACAAGAACATGAGTCACAAGTATGAATTCGATGGCAACATTCACCTGATACAAGAAATCGATGGCATTCGCATACTCACGAACACCACCTGCGAATTCCTGCACAGAGTACCCGATAGCACCATCTCCATATTCGAAATTGGATCGCTACACCCAGCAGCACAGCTCTATGATTCGTACATTGACTATGATAAGAAGATACCATCCAGCATCAAGAATCTACGTGCCATTTCATCCAACGACTTGATCAATGCGGTCAAACAATGCTTGGATGCAGCATCTCATGAATTCGATCGACCCCTTCAAAAGACATTGTTGATGGCTGCTGCCTATGGCAAAGCATTCTGCAATGATTTCCCTCATCATCGATTCGGCGAAACATGTCGCAGCATCAGGGTGCTGAATAGCGTTCGTAGCGTAGATGATGACGATGGTGGTGGTGGCATTCCGCTATCCTTTATGCAATATCAACGATTGTGTCATGGTAGCGATCATCACCAGCCCATCGTATTGATCGATCGACTCGTCAACACCATGCAATACAAGCTAGCCATCGAGATTTGCAAGTACATGAACATGAAACCAACCATGGTGTACACTCATTGGGCATGTAGCAGAGCCAAATCATTTTCGTCCACCGGCGATGATTTGTTCGCCAGCATCACATCATCCACTCTCAACCAACAAGTGCCCTATGCAACGGTGGCCACCAGCGTGTATCGATTGGATCCAATTCGCAATCTAGAATTGGCGATCAAGTTTTTGAATCAAGAGATTGATCCAAGAGAGCGCGTTCCATTGTTATTGGAGATGAACAAGCTAAACGTAGCGCTACATACTGCACTGGATAGTAGCGATGCTGACATCATATTAATGGTGTTGCTATATGTGAAGAAGAGAGTGGATCAATTAACCAACAAGCGATTACAATTGGAGATATCTAGCGATGAGAGCGACGAATTGAACGATCTGTTGGACATGTTTCGTCGTTCGTTAAATGATGGTAGTGCTGCTGGCAGGCTCATGATGACTTATTGCAAGAGTCAAGATGAATCGTTCGTTCAACGACACTTGCAAACACTATCGTTGGACAAGCACAAGTTAAATATCGAATTATCCAAGTATTTGAATCATGGTGGTGATAAGCAATCGCTGCAACAAGCACTATCGTGTGCCGAACATGAATGTGATGTAATCGCCATTCAAAAACAATTATTACTGATGGAGTATCAATCGTCGTTGGATGAACTGATGCAACAATCAGTGTTTATGGGATTGAACGTGTTGCACACGGTTGTTTTATTGCATTGTTCATGAGCATCATGATGCAGAGATTGAAATAAAGGATCGATTCGATGTTTCTGATAAAAAGTATTCATCATATCAAGGTCAAAGCATTGGTGCAGCGTGAACGTTGGCAATTGTTGGATGAGTGGTTGTTGGTGCCGCCATTTTGTGATTTTGATAAGAAACCTGTTGTGGAGGTTTGTTTGCAACATGGTCATCAAGATCAAGCTGTTCGTTATGCTGCACTGATTCATCATGATACTGAATACTTGGTGGAGCTGTATATCAAGAGAGTGAAACCAGTCATGTTTAAGGAGGCTGTTGCCGTTGCTATTCAGGATAACAACGTTGATTTGTTGAATTGGATTCTTAATAGCGAAGAGATGCAAGCACAAGATGCTAAACTTAGGAGCATTGTGATGGACAAGATACAAGAAGTGGAATCGATAGGAAATTCTTGGTCATTGTGGTAGGAATTAATAAATTGAATTCATGTGTGGTGATTCCTTGTTTTTCTTTATAATCCACTGGACAACCAACTGGGCGCGTGAGTTTTATTTTTAATGACGTATTGTCGGGTGCGAGAAAAATAGGATTCTGACATTGTCAATTTCAAAATGACTAAAAGAAAATAGTCGAATATTGCTGTACTTTTAGATCTCTATTACACGTTGACAAGAGTTAAATGTGGGGCTTTGTTTGCAACATACTCAAAGAAGCCGTTGCTGTTGTCATTCAGGACAATAATGAGGATTAGTTGAACTGGATTCTTAACAGTGACGAGATGCAAGCACAAGAGATGCTAAATTCAGTGACATTGAAATGGATAAGATACAAAAGTAGAATCAATAGGAAACTATTGGCTGTTGTGGAATTATATTTGGTATGATCAGAAATGTTTAAAAGGCGAGTTTTCTTGCCTTCTTTTAATCAATAAAACATGAAGTTTGTGTCGTCTTGTCTGGTTCTGGTTGGTTGCATGCTCTTATTGAGCAATGTGGCATTGGGAGCAGATCGTGAGATGATATCCACAGCAAATAGAACGTTAACTAGTATTAGACAAAAGAAGATTGAATCAAAGCAATCGCTACTAGTTCTGGATAGAATATGCTCATCTAAAAGTAAGGTAATCAAACTAGAGGTGGAATACAACGAACTGTTCAATGCAAGAAAAGTCAGTTTTGAGAAATCACAGGCTGAGAAGTTAAAGGCTGAGAGGTTGAGGAAGTTATCAAAGAATGCAAGTCACTACAAGAGAAAGTTTGCTGCAGAGAGATATCTTAAAAAATCGATCGCGGCTGATCAATCTAGTAAACTGTATGAAAAGGAATCAGAAACATTCAAAATCAAATCCGATTTGACCTTGAAGAACTTACTCAAAACTAGAGTGTTGATTGACAATTTGATACAAACTGCTAAACACAGGTCTGAAGTGTTTTTTAAGAGATCAAAAAGAGCAAAGAAGCAGGCTAGAATTTTAGAAGAACAAGCCTCTGATTTGATCAACAGATATAACGAAATCAAAGAAAATGCAAAATATATAAGAAACAAACGCGAAATTAGGTTAATGTATATTCAAGCAAAGAAGCTCAAGAGATCGGCAGAGATGAAGAAAATCGAGTCAATTAAGATGATGAAAGCATCTCATAGCTACAAAAAGTTATCCGCTCAACTGCTATCAGATGTCAAGAAGGCGAAGAAATGCGGATCAAAACCAGAGCATAAGGTGAGAAGAAATAAGGAACACAAGCATAAACACCACCATCATCACCACCATGAATAAAAAACACTTTCTTCTAATTTATTGTGTGTGTATTGCACTCGAACAACCAGCAAATTTACAAAAAGATAACAAGATAATGAACCTTCTTAGGCGAGCATCAGAAATTATAACAAGCCCAATAGTAACTGAAAAAGCAAATCAAGAACGGGAAGAAAGCAGCACGCACAAAGATATCGCTGAAAGTCCATCCATACCAAAAAAAAGTACTTACCAAAAAATGGTGGACTGGCTTCCAACAGTAAAAACTAACGACCATCAAGAAACAACTCAAGATAATACCCCTCATATAGCTAATTCTGAGGAACAGCAAAAAGGATTTCTAAACAAAGTAACTGCCTGGATGGGAAATTCACCAGAACAGGAGCAAATAGAACAACCAATAGAAAATAAACAAACTATAGAACCAGAGAAGCAGTTAAGCCCTCCACATGTTAGTAAATACGTAGAGCATGAGGTCCAAGAGGATGTGATTAGCGTAACCTCAATGACATTTAAACTCGATATGGACTTGAGTGAGTTCTGCTCTGTAAATCATCTTGACATGCAGGACGACTTGTATAAGGGCCAAACCATACTCATCAACAATCCGGAGTATGAGCACGTGACATTACCATCTCCAGTATCTCCAGTGGAACAGGCGCCCAACTCACCGGTACAGGAAATAGTTGAACCAGAGCAAGAATCATCAGCATCAAAACTTGGCAACCACTTGTTGAGCGGAATACAATCAGTTGGCACCATAACCAAGAGCGCTGTAATAGGCACTGTTGACCTAACTAAAAATGCGGTAGTAGGGACGGTTGATTTAACAAAGTCTGCAGTCGATAAGATCGCAGAGGGACTTGAGTACATTGTGACCCCAACCACCGCTTCACCACCAACATTTGACACTACACAACAACCAGTAGTTCATCACAGAAAGATGAGCGACGCCTCCAAGAGATCATCGCTGCAGAATGCACCACCACACAAGATTGAATTCGTCAACACCACACAAGGGAGCGTCGCAGAGTTCATCAAAATTGAAAACATTTCCAAAGCAATACCTCATCGGTACCACAATCAAGATTGGAGATTAATTTATTCCACTAGAGAACACGGTACAAGCTTGAGAAGTTTATATGACCATTGTAAAGATCGGCAGGAACCCTGTGTATTAATTGTACAGAGCAGTGATTCTAACATTTTTGGTGCCTTCTTGTCCGAAACTCCAAAAGTGTGGGATCGTTATTATGGAAACGGAGAATGCTTCTTGTTTAAATTGAAACCCTTCACTGTTTATAAATGGAACCGCAAGAGTCACAATGAGATGTTTATATTTTCAACTTATGACGGCTTGACCATTGGTGGAAGCAGCAATAGTGGAGACCTTGATTCTGGTAACATTACATCAAGCGGGTTGTGGTTGGACAGAGAATTGTTGAAGGGTAGTAGTTATGCGTGTGAAACTTTTGGTACCGACGAGTGTATATCAGCCAAAGAGGACTTTGACGTTCATGCTGTTGAGGTTTGGGGATTTGAATCAACAAGAAGCCGCTCAAATAGTGCAAGCAGTGCGGGAAGTGCTACGTCGCTGGGATCTCCCATATCCGACCTCATCGAGGAGGAACATAAACAGAACTTTTAATGTATCCGTTGTGTATTTTGATTGATTTACAATTATGCATATTTAAATGGACGTGTGTTCAGTTGACCTTCAGTTCGAAAATCCAAAATGTCTATCAAGGCAGTAGTGGGTGGTCAATGGGGAGATGAAGGAAAGGGTAAACTAGTCGATCTCATCGCTCAGGAACACGACATTTGTGCTAGATACAATGGTGGTGCGAACGCCGGACACACTATTGTTCACAACGGGAAGAAATACAAGACTAATCTATTACCTTCAGGTGTCATCACACCATCTTGCTCTAACCTGATTGGAAATGGTGTTGTTCTTGATGTTCCCAAGCTATTTGAAGAGATTGATGTTATGAAGGGTGACGGTTTGGATGTCAGCGAGAAAGTACTTGTTTCGGACAGAGCACATCTAGTTTTTGGATTCCACAAAGAGATGGATGCACTCAGCGAGAAGATGCTTGGTAAGAACGAAGAGATTGGAACCACAAAGAAGGGCATCGGACCAGCATACGGCACCAAAATCAGTAGAAATGGTTGCAGAGCGGGCGATCTCTTGGAGTTGGAGGTTTTCGAGAAGAAGTACAGAACGCTTGCGGCTACACTACAAAAGCAATTCGAATTGAGTTATGATTTTGAGGCAGAACTCAAATTGTTCAAGGATGTTTACATTCCACGCATTACCCCCATGATCATTGACGGTGTTGCGTACATGAACTCCGCCATCAAGCAAAAGAAGAACATTTTGCTCGAAGGTGCCAATGCCGTCATGTTGGACATTGATTTTGGAACATATCCATTCGTGACATCTTCAAACCCAACTGTTGGTGGCGCTTGCACAGGCTTAGGAATACCACCCAGAGAGATCTCCGAAGTGTACGCAGTCGTCAAGGCGTACTGCACCCGTGTCGGTAGTGGACCGTTCCCCACCGAACTACATGACGAGGTAGGAGAAAAGATTAGAGAGATTGGTGGCGAGTTTGGAACAACCACAGGAAGACCAAGAAGATGCGGTTGGTTGGACGTTCCAGCCGTCAAGTATGGTCACATGCTCAACGGTTATGAGTACATTTGCTTGACCAAATTGGACGTTTTGGACACCTTCGACGAGATCAAAGTTGGCGTCAAGTACATTCATGATGGTAAGGAACTGCCAGCAGTAAGCCAGAGCTTGAAAATAACATCCAACATTAAAATGGAATACGAGACATTCCCAGGTTGGAAGCAGGACATTTCAAAGTGTAGAACATTTGAAGAGTTACCCATCAATGCACAAAAGTATGTTTTGAGATTGGAGGAGTTGTTCGAAGTGCCAATCAAATGGGTTGGTGTTGGTGCAGGCAGAGATGCCATTGTTATTCGTGATGTAAAGGGAAGCAGTAAGCAATAAATAGAATTTTATGAAATTTGTAATCGCTTCTTTTTGCGTCCGCTCTTCCATTTGGTGACTGGTTTCACTGCACCTCTGGAAATGGCACGTTTTGCATCGAATGACTGTATGACATCTTCGTAGCGACCTTCTTTGAAATTACGAAGAGTAGGCAGACCGCTACCTCCAGCCGAGTTGGCGATGGTAGCCATGCTTGTTCCGATTTGACCTGCTCTTTGTTTTAATCTGTAATATGATTCGCTCATGTTCTTGAGTTTTCTAATCTCGTCTTCGTCCAGACTTTGTGTGTTACCCTTTTCGACGAACGCTCTGTATTTCCTTCTTGAATTTCTCCTGCTTTCTTGAAAGAATTTCGACACCAAGTGAGCGGCTGTCCTTGAATGCTTGTTCTACAACTGTCGGAAGACGTTTGGAAGCATCTATGCCATTTTGTGTTGTGTTTCCATTCAAAACCATTTGAAGTTCATTATCGTACCATTTACCTGGCACTTTCCTTCTTTCGATTCGTTGCCTGATGAATCTTTCAATATTTTGAACTTGTTGGAGCTCGTTGATTTCTACTTTTCTGTGGTGCAGGTTGATTATTTGAGGTGCAGCGCTTACAAACAACAAAGCCTTACCTGATCTTCCGGCACGACCTGTCCTACCGACGCGATGGACGTAATCCTCAGGAACATTTGGGACATCATAATTTATTACCACAGGAAGATCAGGAACATCAATACCTCTCGCAAGAACATCGGTACTAATTAAAATACGGACAGGATCGTCGGGTCGAACTTCACCAGAGTCACCTCTAGGCCGCCGGTAGGCATGATTATTATTGTGCTCTTCTTCCGGTATGATTTTATTCAAGTCTTTAAAATTCTGAATGGCCCTTGACCTGTCAGCTACGGAACATCCCTTATGAATGGCATATGCATATTGACCGCTCTTATTCAAACGTTCGGCCAGCCTGTCGCACTTTTGACGTGTCCTTGCAAAAATCAGTATTTGACACCTCCTAAATTCTCTCCTGTGTAACAAGTAATTGAGCAGGGAATACTTTTTCAAAATGCTGCTGACAACATATTGAATGTGCTTGATGCCGGGTGCAACCTGCATGGAAGCATTAAGGTTAACAAGTTTATGGTTGGGCGCGAAACGCATCATCAAATCTTCAACACCACGAGACAATGTGGCACTAAACATCATGACTTGCATTCTGCTCTGTGGAATGTAAAAATCTTGCGCTACATCGGCTTCTTTATTTTTGTTAGGACGTGGTAAATAAGAATACAAATCTTTAATGTCAGCAATGAAACCCATGTTTAACATTCTGTCACATTCGTCAACAACAAAGTACTCAATTTTACTAAGATCAAGTTGTCTTCCTTTTGTATCGTATCTCAGGGGATCGTTTGCGTCTAACCTGGGACCGTGCTCGCCCTTCAGTATTTCCAACAAGCGACCTGGGGTTGCTACCAAAATGTCCACTCCTTTTCTAATGACGGCCATTTGCGTGATGCGGCTCACTCCTCCAATAACGCTCCTGACGCGCACGTGTAGAGAGGGATCTGTTGTCCTGGTTGTCGCCACCGAAATGTATTGAGTAATGTGGTTGGTTACTTGTTCCGCTAGTTCTTTTGTGGGTGTAATGATTAGGGCCATGGGCTCTATACGGTCGTACTCATTTTTAAGTTCTGTGAGTCTTCTAGGTATCAAATTGTTCAAAATTGGAAACGCATAAGCGGCTGTTTTTCCTGTTCCTGTCTCGGCACTTGCGATTACATCATAACGTTTGGAGGCGAGTGGTATAACGTGCTTTTGAATTTCAGTAGGGGTTCTGAAATCTAAATTAAGAACAGCGGCTCTTGCCATTCTCTCACGTAATCCACAATTACGCCAATTTTTAATCGCAACCACTTCATCTTTTCCGAATTGTTCCATCATGTCGATCTCTTTTACCTCGCCTGCAAATTCGCCATACCGTAGCTCTCTTTCGAGCGACTCTTGGATCGTATCATCTACCTGCTCTTTCGTAAGGTTGTCAAGACCGGTACGAGAGGAGCCGAAAATCTTCTTTGGTGATGCTTTAGTTGGTCTTTTTGTAGTCCTATAAAATATTTTGTGCGGTACAGGTTGTACACTTCTTAAAGGATATGACGTCTTACACCATGAAAGAATGTGTGAATTTGAACATCTCAACATTTTTGTAATGAACCTGTTACAATTAACATGTGTACCTCTGCGACTAGATGATCTCATCTTGTGCAAACACATACAACACGCGTTATATTCAAATTAAACACCTATCTTCGATTATTCCATACATTCAAGTGGGAAGTTTCGGATTGTAAGATTATTTCGCCGTTAACATGTTAACGGATCAAAGATATTCCTGACGGCGAATAAAATTCCGACGAGAATTTGTTGTCAACTTGCACAAAATCCACACAAGTTAATCAAACAGATAAGATGGTCCACAACTTTTTGTTCTCCTCCGAGTCAGTTACTGAGGGTCACCCCGACAAGATTTGCGACCAAATTTCTGACGCAGTCTTGGACGCCTGCCTACAACAAGACCCCAAGTCTAAGGTTGCTTGTGAGACCTGCTGCAAGACTGGTATGGTTCTAGTCTTTGGTGAGATTACCAGTAGCGCCGTTGTTGACTACCAAAAGATTGTTCGTGAGACCGTTAAGAACATTGGATTCGACGACTCAAGCAAGGGATTCGACTACAAGACCTGCAATGTTTTGGTCGCCATTGAGCAACAATCACCCGATATCGCCCAAGGTGTCCACATTGGTCGTGACGAGTCAGAGTTAGGTGCTGGTGACCAAGGTTTGATGTTCGGTTATGCCACCAATGAGACCAAGGAGCTCATGCCTTTGTCCCACTTGCTAAGCAGCAAGTTGGCTTTGAGATTGAGCGAAGTCCGCAAGAATGGAACTCTACCATGGTTGCGCCCTGACGGAAAGACTCAAGTTACCGTTGAGTATGAGAACAACAACGGCCACTTGAAGCCATTGCGTGTACACACCATCCTAATCTCAACCCAACACGCACCAGAAATCGGAAACGACGAAATCCAAAGAGAACTCAAGGACAAAGTCATCAACCCAACCATCTCTGCTGAGCTATTGGACGAGAACACCATCTACCATTTGAACCCCTCCGGTCGTTTCGTTGTTGGAGGTCCACAAGGAGATGCTGGTTTGACTGGACGTAAAATCATTGTTGATACTTATGGAGGATGGGGAGCACACGGTGGTGGAGCTTTCTCAGGAAAGGACCCCTCAAAGGTCGATCGTTCAGCCTCATATGCTGCCAGATGGATTGCCAAGAGCATCGTCGCAGCTGATTTGGCCGACAGAGCCTTGGTTCAAGTTGCATATGCCATCGGTATTGCTAAACCCCTAAGCGTTCACGTTGAAACATATGGTACCGGAAAGAAGTCAGACGCAGAGATTCTAGAGATTGTTCACAAGAACTTTGATTTGCGCCCATACAACATCATCAAGGAGTTGGACTTGACCAAACCAGTTTACTCACCAACCGCTGCCTATGGTCACTTCGGACGCAGCGAGTTTGCCTGGGAGAAGCCAAAACAACTTCAATTGTAAATTCAAAAAAATAAACATCATCTTGTGCACAATCAATCGTTTAATGTTGAGGCAAAATCAATCACCCTCTGGTTGTTGATAATCTTTCTGTTGAGAATCTATCTATATCTTTTTTGTACAATTTTAACAACCAATTGGCAAAGTTCATGTTCAAATATCTCCGGCAATTTCAAATTCAAATAGTTTTTTGTGCCGCGAAAAAGTGGATCGCTTGTGTGACTTGGTTTGTGTATGCCCATTTGAACAACAACATATCACCACAGCAACAGCCATAAAATATACTACACTTTGACAATATGATACAACAACAACCTCAAACTAGTGCCATAGACAGTTACATTTCGAATTTATGGTTTCCATCTGTGACCAACAATAATACTGTGGGTCACGTTGGTTCTTCCACAACGAGTAGAGATACTGCTGTACAACCTAGTAATGTCACAAGCACCTCATTACCTAGTTCCACACAACGTCATTCTCAACAAAGGAAGACCCCACTAACGCCATATCACAGTCAACAAATGACCGAGCAGGAACTTGTTTATCATCAACAGCACTTGGCGAAGCAGCAACTTCAAAAGAATTTTCACTCACAAACTCAGAGTTCACCTCAACTATCCTCTTCTAATTATCACGAGTCCTTGTTGCACACATTTAACCATCGAGCGCAGACGAATGCTCCTAATAGTGATTTTTATTGGAACAACGAGGTATGTCACGTTTGCTAATTGCCCTCATCAAAGCATAGTCAACCAGTGCTGTCATGAACAATAATCATGCAAGTGTTCACACGAACAATTCAAACGGCGGCGTGACTCATAATACATCAACGCCACTATCAAACGGACACTACCAGCAACAATTCCAACAACACCAGTTATATAAGCAACAGCAACAGCAAAATCAAAGTAATAATTCTGGTGCACCTCAATTAAAGGAACAACAACAACAACAACAACCAGAGATGGTTCAAAAAAAGACCAACGAGGTTGAAACATTCATCTTTGAAGAATTGTTCAAACACTTGGGTGCACACGGTTTGGACCGTTCGCAGTTGGACACCTTCATTGAACATGTCAGCAGCGATGGCGATGTGCTGGCACAGTTTCTTGGTTGTGCCTATGACCACATTTACGAACCAGATGCCATCATCGTACAAGAGGAACAAAACGTATTGAAGCCTAATCAGTTTTGCCTAACATTTAGAGTGAACCTCAGACTATTACGGTTGCGTGCGCTGATTGTTTTTGTTTGTTTCAATCTGTGCAAGCTTCACCCCGATCAAAACGAATGTCGCATGTGGCTGCTAGAAAAGCTGAAGGACAATGTTTTGTTGCTCGACGAATCGTTAAACGAGGTAACTCACGCTTCTTTTTTTGATCAGCTCAGGATCATTGAACAAAATTTACGCTTCGAAACGGAGGTGCAGGTGTTACAACCCAACAGTCAACGGAACAAAGTGCACGTGGAGGTCAAGAATGGAACCATGAACAGCATACTCTTGAAGAGCAGCGACCAGGACGCACTAACGGCAAGCTTCGACCAGGTCACTCTTGCCATGCAAAAGGAAAAGAACGAAGATGGAGTCAGCGGCAACAGCAGCGACGAGGACGAGGACGATCGTTGTGATGTTTTGGTGAGACCTTACTTGTTGATTCACATTGGAAAGTACATGACCTTCGCCAAGTACGGTCAGAATACATTCAAAATGTCATCGTCGCTCGCATCATCCCGTCCAACATCTAGCGTTCAAGAGGACAAGGATTCTCGCCTGTCCATCGTGGACGTTTCGCCGACAAAGGGAGACGCCAACTCCAACACTTCAGTAAGGCTCACGTGGAACAAGGAGTTCTTCGTGAATCCAAAAAGAGAGAATACGGATATATACTTTGCGGTTCAATTAGGCCGTGTGAAATTACCTCGCATCGATGCATTGTACATTGATCACTTGAAAATAACCATACCGCCCCTACAAGATTGTTATAGCAGCAGCAGCAGCAGCGATGAAGAAGATTGTGCAAGCATCACGTCGGCCGCGCACATTCCCATTCAGGTCAGGCACAATCATTTGGAATTGACCACCGATGCATCCTTCCAATCCATACCGATGGAATCCATCGCCACCTCATCGTCGTCGCCGTCACCACACGAGAGTTTCGCCACCCACCACTCACCATCGGTCGGCAACAAGAGGACGTTAATACACAACGAGAATAGCAGGGCCATGATGGACGATGACGACATTCAGGCCGATCTCATTCACGACATGTGCGGAACGACCATTTCGCACAAGAGACAGCGATTGAGCGAAGACTTTCAAGATTCGTGCAGCACGAGCGACAGCTATACCAATCAAAGCACCATCAGCAACTCGTACAAGAGCACGACGATCAAATCGTTACAAAAGATTAGGGATCCATGTGGTTTCACATTATTACATTCCGCATCATTTAGAGGATATACCAAATTAGTAAAGATGTTGGTCAACGTTCAAAACTTTACGGTGGATCAACAGGATCACTACTTGTTCACTCCGCTCCACTGGGCATGTTACAGCGGTAACGTGGACATTGCCATGTTCTTGATGAAGAATGGCGCCAGTCCGACGCTGCAAAACATCTTCGCCCTGACCGCACCTGACATTGCAGAGGAACAGAATCACATGGAACTATGGAAGGCCATGGATGCAGAATTACAGAGGCCAAGCTTGTTGCGCTCTGTTCACCTTGTTTAGTGCATCCAAGAGCGAAGAAGCACCTCTCTGTTCGTCCGGCGTGGCGATCAGCGCCACCACCGCATCCAACTCATCGTCCAGCAATCATTCGGCGGCAACGGCAGCAACGGCATGCCAACCGGCCACGGTCATCACAAAGACGCCAAAGGGAGTGGAGGTCAAGGCGCAAACCATGGAATTGTTCATCAAGCCCAGCAGAAAGAAGCGCACCTACATTAGTTTCTTTCCGAACGAGTTGTGCAGCAGTCCTTACAAGTACGACATTCTGTTGAGAATTCCGCTGCACTTTACCAATCAATTCAACGAACTACAGTTCACGTTTCACCTGTTGATTCAGGGCAGCGATCAGCAATGGCAGCGCGTCAATCAGACAGATGCCGTGGAAGTGGTCAAGTACCTGAGGACCATGTTCCCGTTGAATTATAGAGAGATTGAGTGGAGGATCATGTTCAGGGTGTGTTCTTTCCATTTTCATAGGAAACCATTCAAATTCCAGGTGGTTTACAACTCCAAATTACAACAGCACCAACAAATACCTGCTAGCGTGAGGGAGGAGCAGCAGCACTTGGCGGAGAGTGCGGCGGCATTGCAAGCAGCAGCCAACGGCGTTGCGGTAGAGATACCTGCCTCAAGCATTAGCGCATTGACCGGAAGTAGGGAGGGTGGAGATCTTCCTTCGCCATCCGTAGATGCTAATTGTTTGGGTGTCGACGACAGCGGCGCTCAATTGAAGAATTCTCTGTGCGATGATTGTGTGGTGTTCGAGAGTCAGCCATTCTTTATTGTGGCCAGGAAAAAGAAGAAGAATGATTTTTTTGAATCCATGTAATAAAAGTATAATATTGATGGTTTTATTGTGTGTGTTTGTGTGTGAGCGGATGATTGTAATCATCATGTTAAAAGTGCGTCATCATGTTTGCCAATCTAGATAACTATGGATTCGGTGGCGTTGATTCGCAAAGATACAAATCGAATCAATGCATGATTCAAAAGAATATTGAATCGCAGCGAATTGTTTGGAAGAAGAAATTCACAAACTCAAAGAACATTAACAACGGGAATGGAGAAATCAAAAAGTTCTGTCGGGATGGAGGATGTTGTTACAAGTACTCTCAGACAGGAGCATCATCTAGTCAAGCATCTATTTATTATGGTCCTTTCACTCGTTCTATTCCATATATGAGCAATGATTATACTTCACCAATGTTCAGTAATGCGTTTGCAATTGTTGGTGGTACCACCAGAACTTCGGGGAAACTTGTGGTTCAAATTAAGTGGTGCGGAAGAGGTCAAAACGAAGGATCCGAATTTGTACTCTGAACTATTAAAAAACAATGAACAAACAGAGGCTATAAAGCAGATCGATAATGATATAGACAGAACATTTCCGTAAGAGCGATGTAACAAGCATCAATTAACCACTTCAGAGAACACCCGTTTTATAGCCAAGTTGAGAATGCAAAAGCTCTGCGAAATATTTTAGTCGCCTATTCATTTTATAACCCTGAAGTGGGGTACTGCCAGTCCATGAATTTTATAGCTGCTGTCCTTCATGTTCACATGGGCGAAGAGAATGCCTTCTATACTTTGCTGCAGATGCTCAAACATGATTCTTATCTGCCACCAACTTTGTTTGATCCAACACTTGGCGGATTGTATCGCGAGACATTTGTGCTGGACAAGTTAGTGGAGAAGCGATTGCCAAAAGTTCACCAGCATTTGAAAAAGATGGACCTAAATTTCGTCTTGTTCTCGACCAAGTGGTTCATGTTGTTGTACTTGAACGTATTTCCGATGGAAACCTCGTTGCGCATCTGGGACACATTCTTCTATGAGGGATACAAAGTATTGTTTAGGGTTGGATTGGCTTTTCTGGGAATGCACCAAGATCGCATCATTCAACAGGATCACCCAGGTGACTTGCTTCAATCAATGAGCGAGTGGAGTGGAGATTTATTTGACTGCAGCACTTTGATGACCAGATCATTCGACATTAAGAGATTCGGAAGAAGGAATATACAAGCCCTTCGTAATGAATACAAAAAAATAAATGATAATCGTCTTTAATAACTTCCGTTTCTGTTTACACCCTTCTTCTTTCCGTTCGAATGTCCAGCAAAGTAGTCGCTGCTATGGAACGTCTCGCTCTCCAAACCATGGAACATTTTACCAAAGGCAGGGGTGGGCACAAATCTTCCAGTTCCTTGCTCTGTGTATAGAGTTCCATTGTTCCACACAATGCGTCCATTAGAAATGGTCGTCTCCACAGATCCCCAGAAGCTCCAGTGATCGTACACATTGTAGTCAATGTTGATGTGATGTTCGGTATGGTACACTACCTTCTTCTTTGATGGATCCAAGAGGATGACATCGGCATCGCTGCCGACCGCAATCACGCCCTTTTGTGGATAAATGTTAAAGATTTGAGCGGCTTCGGTGGATGTCACTCTGACATAGTCGCTTGGCGTTAATTTTCCAGTGTGAACCAAACGATCGAACAGTGCGGTCATGCGTTCTTCGATGCCGTTAACTCCGTTGGGTATTTTGGTGAAATCGTCGACGCCCAACCTCTTTTGTTCGGTGTCAAATGTGCAGTGATCGGTACCGACCAAGTCGAGAGTTCTGGTCTTTAGTCCGTTCACCAACGCATGCTGATCGTCGATGCTTCTGATGGGTGGAGACATGACATATCTTGCTGCTCTGTTCCAATCTCTATCGAAAACTGCAGTCTCGTTGAGCGTGAGTCCGGCCGCGATGGCTTCTCCGACAATTCTATATCCTTTTGCTTTTGCTCTCGCAATCTCCTCCATTGCAGCTTGAGACATGACGTGCACCACGTAGAGGGGAGCGCCAACTTGATTAGCGATCACGCTTGCTCTATGAACAGCCTCTGCTTCCACTTCGGGAGGTCTCGAGAAGCTGTGTCCCTCTGGTCCGTGAA
This sequence comes from Acrasis kona, assembly GCA_026419775.2. NCBI lineage: Eukaryota > Heterolobosea > Eutetramitea > Acrasida > Acrasidae > Acrasis > Acrasis kona. The sequence continues at coordinate 43,774 of JAOPGA020000568.1, forward strand.
TCCCTTGCCTCAAAAGTTTTCGTTGACCCTCCTGGACGAGATCTCCATTTTCTGCGTGGACCATGCTTATGGCGCCCAACTCTCTCGCCAACGCGAATGCTCTGATGAGATCGTGGTCTTCTATTTGTAGCGTTCCCTTGTACGCCATGAAGAATTTGAACGAATTAACACCACGCTTGACGACTTCTGCCATGTCGCGTACGATCTTTTCTCTATCACCATCTTGGTTTAACTTGGTGATGGCAACGTGAAGCCCAAAGTCACAAACTGACTTGGCCTCTCCTAATTTTTTATATTGTTCGAAGGCTTCCAGTGGGGAAATTTCTCTTCCTAGAGGGATGGCAAAGTCCATAACAAACGTTGTTCCTCCGGCGACAGCGGCCTGTGTGCCACTAAGAAAGTCGTCTTTTGACACAGTGCCCATGAATGGTAGCTCAAAATGAACGTGTGGATCTATACCACCAGGCATAACATACATGCCTGTTGCGTTAAGAATACGGGCACCTGGCGATAAAATGTTGAGCCCAACTTGAGCGATCTTTCCATTTTTGATAAGGACGTCAGATTTAAACTGCATATCAGCGTTAACAACAACACCGCCTCTTATGAGAATGTCCTATAGATTTGTTATTCGTAATTTTAATAGTGATCATACCTCTTGTTTTCCGAAGGTTATCTTGACATCATCCGGGTTCACACCAGATTCTGCTGTGTTTGCATAAATAAGTGTTATAAATATTGAGATGAGAAGGGTTAAGAACACTTGCATCGTTTTATTTGTTGACTATAAATCTAAAAATAACACTATTTCAAAAAGGGCAAACCAGGTTGTGTAAAATGAACAGCGTTACGAAGATTGCACTCTTGTAGGCTTGTAGATATACATTTAGGAAATGTCTTGCAAGAAGGCCTAATAGCCGAACCAAGTTTGATAGCAGGTCCTGCACCAAGGTAGCTAACTGTCCGCCATGCTGAAATCTACTATCAATTATGAAGATACATTTATTTGACTTCTAATAAACACCATCATACATTACTTGGTTAGTTTACCAGCGTGGTGCTCATGCTACTTTCGCTTTCTGTGACGATTCAATTACAAATTATATGCCGCGTCAGCTTTATCAACACCATTCATAAACCATCGACCCCAGGTTCCTCGTTTCCATTAAATCTCACATGCCACCAATAGAGGTAAATCACCTGTTACACCCAAGATGAAATGCAATATCTTTATTACACCAAGGCGTTTCTTTAGAATTGTGTTCATTGCGGCTCTGTTAACAATCTCTCGTCCTATAAATTTTTCTGAACTGTACGCCTGTTTTATGATGAACAAGTATTGTAAATAAAATGTTGGTATTTATTGCAACTTCTGCTCTTCGTTAATCTCCTTCCATGTCAACAAGGGCGGGTTTTCATACGTTCAATACTCCTTTGTTGGTTGCAGAGTCGGGATCTAGGACTCCATCCCCATCATATGTTTGACTGTTTTCAATAGGTTGTATCTTCTCAGCAATCACCTTCTGTCTTACAATTACCGCCCTGAAGAATAATGACTCTAAAAACTCTAGTACTAGAACAAGAACAATAGCTTGAACAACAAAACCGACTGGAGTATTAATGAAGACATCCTGAGCTAGTGAAATACCACACGACGCCAACCATGAGTTACCTTGGGTATCAAATTTAACTCCGTATATAATTAAGAAGTAGCTAGCCACAACTAAATAGGCAAAGCATAATAAGTATATGCCAACAATAGTGAACCATGGGAACCAAGTCTCTCCAAAAAAGAAGCCTTTGATTTTCTTAAACACCTTAGCAGCAGTGCTTGTAGACTCTTTGACTTCGATTTGCTCTGATGGATGCAATTTTTTTAATGCTCAGATATATTAACAAAACTGTCAAAAATACAGCCATTGAGCCAATGAAAATGTTGATTACAATAGTTCTAGCGTACCAGTCACTACTCTGTGGTATCAACGTGCCATTGACGGAGGACACTACTGCAGTAGCGACTAAAAGAACAACAATTACTATAAAATTTAATACATACATGATTGGAGATGGTCTCCATTTCTGCATCTCTCCTCTAGCAAAATCTCTTTGTACGAACAATTACAAATCCAACAATTAATCCCAAGAAGTAGACATCAACTAGAACAGCGGTCATTACCGCTAACAGAGGATCAGATAATTGAACAAATACTTTTGGAGCTGCTAATATAAAAGTAGCTACAAACCCAAAATACAATACGCTAAACACTAAAAACAACAGGAAACCTTGCCACGTAATACGCTTAATCAAATTCTCCGTATAGTTGATGAGTCTTTCGCATTTATCATCCATCCAGTCGAGGAATTTGCTAATAAATACTGACATATTGCTGCGTTTTGGTTGCTCTACTTCGTACATCTGGTCTGCATTGATGAGATTATTTTGTACTTGAGCAGTCGTCAAAGACTCTTCATGACAACTCTGCTCTAAATTTGGATTGACGCCTGATGTTGGCGGGAAATTATCTTTGTCATTGGGATAAAAAGCTTTTTCAGTACTAGGACAGTACAAATTCGTATCACTATTTTCTGGCTTTACTGTTCTCAACTTGAAAAATAATTGCTTGTATTCTGTTTTCACAAATAAAAATGTAAATAATACCAAAAATGGTTTGATTACTAGAGAACAAATGTAAACCAGCAGCAAATGATTGAACATAGTTGTCGTTGTTAGGTTGATTAAACGATAACGCATTACCCAACATCATACCAACAATGGCAACATATAATAAAGTGATTAGTTCAGATCGTCCAAGAGAACCTTCTGCAGAGTTGATATAATAGTTCAAATATTGATTCTTGTTGCAAAAATTATATAAAAATTTCCGGAAAGCTCCTTTCTCCGGCTTTGGAATTGAATTAATGATCTGGTTCTTTTTCCATGCAACAACATTACAAACAAACAAAATAAATAAAGCAGTAAGGTATATGGCCGATAAAACAGCCAACACCACAATAGTAGTATAGTTATCTCTATTGATTTTCGTAATCAAACTCAAATCACTCAAAGAAAGAAAATTCAGTGTAGGAACTGATTGTTCTATAAAACTTGCAAAGTCGGTTGTATGGTTACACCTGCAAGTAACAGTTGTGTTCGTAAAGCTGGAAATAAAACAACCGTTACTCATCCATTTCAACACTGTAGTGTTCCAATATCTACAAATAGGTCTTAAACCAGGTAAACTATTGTTCATTTGAATTTTAGAACTATCTCCGGCGTTGTTTAGATTAAATTCGATTGGATCGGTTAATTCCTGTAATTCAATTTTGCTCTTAGAGTTTGGTTCTAAAAATTTCAATGTGAAGATCGGACTTGATATATTATTGCTGTTCGGATATGGAGAGAAGGGAGTGATAGCTGCTGAAATGATTACATCATCTGCTGGATTGATCGAACTGCTTGTACCTGCACCTTTAAAGCTTGTCGGTAGGGAATAAGACATGTTGGAATTTTTAATAGTTGTTCCGAATGCACTTGTCAAGCTTGTTTGTTTTAATAGAATTGATACCAATGGCGTTTCAATACTAACGATTGGGTTTAATGCTGAAATGTTATTCAAGATGAAATTTGATAAACTATCGACTGCCTTGTAAGTACTAATAGCAACATCCAAGGAAACGTTTGATTGTAAGCCCACCGATGATGATATAATGTTAGACACCGTGTTAACTAGTAGAACAGCAGTTTGTAAGGAGTATTGCGCGTTGCTATCGTTACTAACTTTTGTAACGAGATCCAATACTAGGGATTGTGTACCTGCATCAGGTGCAATATTTGTGTCGGAGGCAATGTTGTTCAAAACAATAGCGATGTTGTTGATGGAGTAACTTGAATTAGTTGAGATGAGTTGCGAAATGGATGCAACTGCTGCAGATATATATGCATTGGTGATATTTTGAGTAGGTGGTGGTGTAGGAGTGGACATAAGAGATAAAATTGTCATTGAGGGAGTTGGTGTAGGAGTAGGTGTAGAGGTCGGCGTTGACGTTAGAGTTGGCATGGAGGTAGGTGATTGCATTGTTGTCATTGTCGGCATAGGTGTCGGAGTTTGAGTAGGTGTTGTTGATTGCGTTGAAGCCATGGTAGGACTAGGAGTACTTGTAGTAGCTAATGTAATGCTCGGTGTTGGTATAGGAGTGGTAATAGGTACTGCAGTAGAAGTAGGTGTAGGAGTGGTAATAGGTATTGGCATAGGTGTTGGTGTAGTTGTAGGAGTATGAGTTGGTGTGAGGGTAGGTGTTGGTGTGGGAGTTGGGGCAGGCGTAGGTGTTTGTGTTATTGTTGGTGTAAGTGTTAATGTAGGTGTTGGTATTGATGTTGGCGTAGGTGTAGGTATAGGCGTAGGCGTTGGTGTAGGTGTTGGCGTTGACGTAGGTATTTGTGTAGGTGTAGGTGTTGGCGTGGGAGTTAGTGTAGGTGTTTTTATAGGCGTAGGTGTTGGCGTAGGTGTTAGTGTAGGCGTTGGCGTAGGTGTAGGCGTAGGTGTTTGTGTTGCTGTTGGTGTAGGTGTTAATGTAGGTGTTGGCGTAGGTGTTGGCGTAGGTGTAGATGTGGGTGTTTGTGCGGGTGTTTGCGTAGGTGTAGGTGTTTGCGTAGGTGTTAGTGTAGGTGTTGGCGTAGGTGTTGGCGTTGGCGTAGGTGTTGGCGTAGGAGTTAGTGTAGGCATTGGTGTAGGTGTGGGTGTTTGTGTCGGTGTAGGTGTTGGTGTAGGTGTTAGAGTAGGTGTGAGTGTTTGTGTAGATGTGGGTGTTTGCGTAGGCGTTGGTGTGGGTGTCGGTGTAGGTGTTGATGAAGGTGTAGATGTTTGTGTGGGTGTCGGTGTAGATGTGAGTGTTTGTGTGGGTGTTTGCGTAGGTGTAGGTGTCGGTGTAGGCGTTGGTGTAGGTGTAGATGTGGGTGTTTGCGTAGGCGTTGGTGTAGGTGTTGGTGTTTGTGTGGGTGTTTGCGTAGGTGTCGACGTAGCTGTTGGTATAGGCGTTGATATAGGCGTAGGTGTGGGTGTAGGGGTGGCAGTAGGAGTTTGTGTAGATGTGGGCGTTGATGTGGGTGTTAGTGTTGGCGTAGATGTTGGTGCAGGTGTAGGGGTAAATTGTGTCCACATAGGTGAATAAGTCGTAGGATTTTGCACGCTAGCAGTTTGAATAACTCTAACTCTATTACTATTGCTGTATCCTGATGCAGCTATATACAGCTTACCACTATACTTGTCGTAACCAATACCATATATACATCCTAGCTGTGAATTAACAGCAAGACCTCCATCTCCGGTTGCTACTCCTGTGGTGTTTCCATTACCTGCAATTAAACTCATATAACCGCTCACGGTATTATATGCTCTTACTTTGTACCCATTGTATTCGGCAATATAAAGCAAATGCGATTGAGGATCAAGTGCTAAACCAGTAGGAACATTAAGAAAAGCATTTATCCCTAGTAATCCATCTCCGCTAGAGCTCGATGTTCCTTGACCAACAACTGTTGTAATGAAACCATTAGTTCTATTTACAGCTCTTATTTTGTTATTATCTATATCAGCTATATAAACAATATTTCGAACGCTATCTACGGCTACTGCTCCCGGATGGTTTAAACCAGCTGCAGTAGCCAATCCTCCATCTCCAGAAACACCAGCATTACCAGTTCCAGCAAATGTTGATATGATTCCAGTTATTGTGTTTACAACTCTGACTCTGTGGTTTTGTTTGTCGCTGATATAAACCGAATTGCTCTGATAATCCACATATACATGTGGAGCACCATTTATTTGAGCGTTCGTCGCAAGTCCCCCATCTCCTGAATATCCAGCAGTACCGTTGCCAGCAAATGTATTGATAATGCCCGATGTCCTGTTTACTACTCTTACTACATTGTTTTCCAAATCGGCTATATATAACAAATCATTTACAGGATCTAGAGATGCTCCTAAAGGAACCCTTAGACTCGCACTTGTAGCTTGTCCTGTATCCCCTGAATATCCAGCAGCTCCATTGCCAGCAATCGTGTTTACAATGCCTGACGTAATGTTCACGACCCTGATGCGGTTATTGTTGGAATCGACCACGTACACTAACTTCTTTAATCCATCGATTTCAACTGAGTTTGGATGAAAAAAAAGTGCTTGAGATGCTGGACCGCCATCGCCGTAGAAACCCAACGTTTCGTTACCCACAAATGTGTTTATAATGTTTATCATCGGGCTAGTTGGTGTTGGCCACTATAAACATTAAGTTCGTCAGTTAAATCGCTCGGGTTACCTGCGCCATAACAAGTGCTGAATGAATAACAACGCATAGAACAAGCTTTCGAATCAAAAAGGAGCTTGGATTTAGAATAATAATAATATACAAACATACCACATAGAAGCGCGACGTCTCCCCAGCGAATATTTTGAAATTATAGTAACCGTTCACGATTCATGCACAAATGCGTCAACTTGATCCAAAATCGGTTTTCGCTATTGTAATGTTAGAAATTTTGTTGCTGTGCTGTTCAGGATTCGACCAGCTGTACACACATAACAAATAAATTACATCAAATACGTCACAGTTTCACACATTCTGCAACGCATATAAATCCTTTCACTCACACAAACATGTTCAAGTCTGAGCCTACTAACGGATATTCAACACACATCATGGTCAGTCAATTTTGATGATGTTTTAATGTAATGATAGTTTAGAATGATAACAACATGGAAATGAACAATTCTCTACTAGGTTAGTTTTTTGGACCTGCGAAATAGAAGTCGGACATGCGAATTATAAGGTTTTGAATAATCAAGCGGCTTAATTTCCGATGTTGATTGTCCAATGATTATGTTGAGGTCCCTTGTTCAATTCACATCAATACTCTTAAGTGCCGTACTTTAGAGAGAGCTTTATTGGATAAGAATGAATAAAGGTGTAGGGATTTTCTTCGCTCGATGTTCTATTTTCCACGTCTCCTACAATTTATCCACGAGTTCGATTTTCCCCAAGCAGAATGATCTAAGGACCCACAGCAACAAGAAAAAACCGATTTAATTTACAAGCCTCAATGACAACATACTAAGAATTATTTCGACAGATACCACTTTAGTTCGGTCCTTCCTTACCGACAAGGATTGAAACAAAAACTGTCATTGAAAAGGTACATTTTACTTCACAAATAATTTTCTAACTCATCAATAGGACAATGTTAAGAGCATTGTTGCTGCATAATGTGCAGTTCACTTCCTCTTTCACGCCTACACCCACATTTACATCCACTCCGACGCTCACAACCACAGATACACCAACATTCACGCCCACACCTACCCCAACACCAACCACATGCTTTAATGTATCAAGCTTAAACCAGAGCATACCAAAGAAAAATGAAAAAACAGTGATAATTATCCAAATTCAGTAGAAAAATTCTCCGTTACCGGGACTCGAACCCGGGTCTAGCGGGTGAAAGCCGCTCATCCTAATGATTTAACAGACCACCTAGACTATAACGGATATAGATTTGCATATATAATTTACATAATTATCAAGTCACTATTATTTCAAGCTTTTGAAGTTGGAAAGTTATATCACTGCGAGCTTACCATGTGAACTTCAACATTAGACGAAAACATGTAATTAATTAACAAGTTCTTTTCACAACTTTAAGAACGTACCGTTCCCATTTATCAACCTCATCATCGGAACTGTCGGAACCGTTGTCTTCTTTGTCTCCTTCCTCATCCTCATGCATCCCATCAATCATGACGTTGTCGGTTTGTTCTAAGATTTATCGTTATGTATTTCATTTTCAAATGTTTCCTGAAACCCTCCAGACTCTTGTTGCACGTCATTGTTGCTGTTTGATAACATCTCTTGTTCTTGAACTTCTGGTTTAAGTTTGGCGGAGCCGCGCCTCCTCTTGGTAAACTAGAAACCCTTTCCGCCCTGGGTTGTTGTTGTTTCTTGTTGATGGCGGTGCTGAGATAGCCCGCAGTTGTCTCCTGTTTGTCGAAGAGGTGTCAGTATTCCTGATATTAACACCTAAAACTCTTGTCCCTGTTCGTCGAGGGGCCTGGAGATTGGGAACTAACGTTGAAAGTTCGAGGGCAGGTCTTGGCCGAATGGATGGATAGCAGGACCTCCTTCTTGTGCTGGCAATCTTGTTATATCCCTTTGAGCGCCTGTAGAGTGACGTATTGGTAATATAAAATTGATTGAAACTTCACACACCATCACAGCAGTATATAAAGAGTGGATTGAAACCAAAATAAATTTTGGGCACCAATACCCAGATGGCAGTCTAAGATATATTCGCCTCTGTTCCTTGTTACAATTTTGATTCACCGAAAAAAACACCAACAAAAACACGATGAACGTTGCAGTTGAAAAATTTCCGGACAAGCAAACCCACAGCAACAAAAAATACAAGCTGTGGTGCGACTTTAATAATTTATTCGAAGTGTTTTTGATTGTTGGTTTGGCACATTTGGATGGATGGACGTTAACACAACTTGAATTGGTTTCAAAACCGTGGAAGTGTTTATTGAACAGTGAATACATGAATGTGTATTTCGAACAACATTACAACAGATTATTCGACGAACAAAATTCCATGCTGACACAAACAAATTGGTACCGCATGATTACGTACAGAACACACTTGCTATCGAAACAAAACCTTCAACACATTCTCAATGTTCATCACCAACTTTGTATGGTCCCCGATGCAAAGCAATTGAGAAGATTATTGCTTTGCATAAAAGAAACGAACAAAATTCACCAATGCAGGTTTGAAATTTGTTGCGACATTATCAAAGAGTCCATTGATCGTCACGGAACACAGCATCAAAGAATTTTCGTCACCAGATTCAAAAGCAATGTTTGTGACAACAGTTGTTCAATGACCATTGTATGGTATTGTAATCACGGAATGGTCAAATTCAGACTGAAAAAAAGAGAAACAACCGAATTTCACAATTACAATCATACCAAGCTTGACGTTGAATTGCACTGGGAGGGGGTTGGGTATATCATGAAATTGGTGATAGAAGACAGAAATAAAACAATTATCAACCCAAACAAGAGTGTTACAAACCAATTATTCGAAAAAGTATACCATGGTGTGGATTTAACCGAGTATTGCGAATCCAGTGAATTTGAATTTGAAAATGAAAACAAATTGCGAGAGAGTTTCTTTCACGTTGTGTGTTCTTTTTTTTGTTCCAGAATTGTTTACGTCGAAGTCGAAGATTATAATGCAGCTTGGAGAAACTCGGATGATTTGCAATGATTATTATAAATGTTGCTTGTTCGAAAACTTTATTCTCAAGAAAAACAAAAATCATTCGGAGTCGTTGCCTTTGCTGTAGTATTTATTTGTACGATTCCACTTCCTTTTTTAGATCCATAGTAATTCAAGATCATCGTGTTGTTAGTTGCGTGGTAATTTCTTGATGTACTGGCACCAGATGCAATGCAAATAAAAAACATACCATTTATAACAGCATCAATCAAACTGCCATCAATAAAATAATTGATTGTTTGTGCTAAAACATTCCTCTTTACGTCAATAATTGTACTTTGTACAAAAGATGTATCACTGTCCACAGTTATGATCAACAAGTAATCATTATTAGGTTGTAAAGATACTTGTGCACTGGAAGTAGAGTCTGACTGGAGTTGTAGATTCTGTTGACCACTGCTTAAGAATGTCAGCATCGAGCTCATTTGATTCGTTCCAGTTTGTTGAACAAGAGTCACACCTGTGGTGGCGGCGTTAGGTAGACGGATAATTAAATGCAACAAATGTTTGAAATCCAGATAAAGACACGGAAGGGTTGAAGCAAAGTGCCCTACTAGGATCCAATGATAAATATAATTTGGAGTCACTACCTACTGTGTAAGGAATACTCCCTGATGATCCCTGAACTCGATTGGATGCTGCATTATTGGTAACGTTGTCCATAGTCTTGCTGTTAAAGACGAAAAAGTTATCTGCTAATCCTCGAAGATCAATCTCACAGTTTTCACCGATAAAACCTGTTTGACATTTGCATTCATTTTGGCCGATACAAAATCCACTCCCCGAGCAAACAGACGGATCGGCCGATGCTTTCCCGTTGCAAGTAACAACAGCCTGCGTTGGAGTAGGATTGAATGTTTGATTGATTGCAGAAGTAGGACTTGGAGTTGGTAACGGAGCAGATGTCGGCGTATCTGTAGGGGTAGGAGTCGAGGTGATAGAACTTGCAGAGGTTAATGCATTTGTATAAATCGATGGTGTTGGTGTGATGATGGAAGTCAAAGTGCTTGTATCTGTAGGAGTTTGTGAAGGTGTAGGTGTTGCTGCTATAGTTTGAGCTGAAGTAGGCGTCGGTGTATCGGTTGGTGTGCTAGTAAGTGTTGGTGTCGGTGTGCTAGTAGGAGTACGAGTAGGGGTAGGAGTAGGACTTGGTGTTTTTGGGAAAATAGTATTTTTATACCAATATACATACGAATACCCTCCTACAACTACATCAAGCTTTCCATCCCCATCAATGTCTACCATCGTGGGAAACGAATAAAAAAGCATTGACATACTTTGGGAAAAAAAGTCTGAACCTTGTGCAACCACTTTTGTACCATTCAAAATTCCAACTTTTATTGTAACACCTGTAGTTTCGCTTGAATAAGAACCACACAACACCAAATCTCGCGAAACACCATCAACTCCCGTAAGTCCAGAAACAAAAGATACCATCTTATTGGTTACGCTCAAGAGAAAATCACTAAAAGGATTTGCCGCTCCTGTAAGCTCAGTAAAGGAGGGTGATGTTGATGTTCCAGTGTTCTGGTAATATTTGACGATAGCCGGTCCCCCTACAATTATGTCATACACACCGTTCACAAGCCTTGACCCCACACTAAGGGTCCGATCAGCGCTACTAAGAAGGTTAATATACGCGATGAAGAATGATTACATGACAATTCCATTAAAAGGGTTGCTACTCCCAGTTCTTTCTGTAAAGACGGGCGAGGTTCTTGTACCAGTATTTACAAAGTAACGTATACTTCCGTATTTGTTTGTTACGTCTGTAATAGATGCAATGAGGACATCTATTAGGTTATCACCGTTCAAATCGATGAGATAAGGAGCTGAGTATTTATTATAAGTTCCTGAAAGCCAGTTTCGCGCCGTTAAATCGTATGCACCGGTGGAAGGATTGTGTGACAATGTAAAAACTTTACCGTCTAGAGACCCAAGTAATCCATCTATAACTCCATCGCCATCTATATCCGCAAAAGTAATCGCCTTGTAATAGTAATCGCTACTCATTTGATACAGAGAATAAAATGTGTTTGTGTTGGCTGTTGCAAACGTGTATGTTGCTGTTGCTGCGGCAACTGACTCAATGATAAGGTAGATGAGTAGAACTTTGGTGCATAGCATGGTTAAACTGACAAAATTACTTTTAATTGGTCGGACTTTATTTACAAATCCGCAACTGATGTTATATTGTCATTTTCTAGAAACCATACCCCCCAATTTCCAAAAAACACCCAATTAGTCAACAAATCTGGACATAAATAGCCATTGCAATTCAATTACATAGCAATTGCAATGCAATTTTTTCTTTTACAATGAACAATGGTCGCCAACCTCAATGTGAACTCGTGTGGGCGTGTATATGCAAACGGCACAGCTTTACCAGAAGAGGTGCAACGTGAGATTGTATTACGTCGATTAGAGGGATTCAGCATCAATAATATATCAAAACACTTACGTATTAATAAAAAGACAACCAAGAAGTATATTCGACGTCACTTCCATGGCATTGATACGCCAAAACAAGGCCGCCCATCACACAAAACTATAAGAACAAGTGTTGATGTTGCAAATGTAATTGAGATTTTAACAGGGTTTGGGTTTAGGGTTTGGGTTTGGGTTGACCCCGACTGGGCCCCCCCTCCCCCCCCCTCCAAGTTGGCTGTGAAAGCGTTCAATTTGGACTATTATTGAGCGAGTTATTGGACTTTGATGCTAAAAAAACATAATTTTGAATTTTTAAAATTTGGGTTTGATACAAGGTATTTGGGTTTCAAGTTTTAAGTCATTTGGGTTTTGGGTTTCAAGTTATTTGGATTTTCAAATCTTAATAAACAATTTATTTAAAATAATATTGTGCTTGAATCACTGTGTTTTTTGATGAAAGATGGCGCGCAGCAGCCAGGTTCCTGAGCATGGCCAAAGAGGCCTGAATCATAATATATATCAATAAAAGATGGCAGCGTAGCAGCTAGATTCCTGAGGGCACTCAAAGARGCCTGAATCATTATATTTATTGATGGAAGATGACAGCGCAGCAGCCAGATTCCTGAAGACACTCAAGGAAGCTTGAATTACATATTTATCGATGAAAGATGGCAGCGTAGCAGCCAGATTCCTGAGCATGGCCAAGGAGGCTTGAATTATAATATATATCGATGGAAGATGGCAGCGTAGCAGCCAAATTCCTGAGTGCCCACTGAATGATACTGAGAGGCTTGAATTAGATCATTTTTCGATAGAAGATGGCAGCGTAGCAGCCAGATTCTTGAGTGCCCACTGAGAGGCCAAAAGGATTGAATTAAATCATTTTTTGATGGAAGATGGCAGTGAAGCAGCCAGATTTTAGAGTATTTAAAAATTTAACTTTGAAACAGGTTAAAGTATAGCAAGATTTTCAAGTATTATATAGAATCAAAACAGTTAACTTCTTTAGTGCCAACTGAGAGTGCATGAATTGCATTATTTTTCTATAAAAGAGCCATGCACAACAATCAAAAGATTAAGCATATAGAAAATAGCTTATTTTCGAAAAATGTTGATTCTAAATTTTCCGATTTTAACAAACTGATTTTTTTACTTCAAATGTCTTCAAAATCGCACACAGGGTACTTTATAGTGTTTCGAATACAGTTTTAAAGTCGAGATAGTCCAAGGTAGTGTTGTGGTTAACTTAGGTGCAAATGCATTTTTTCATCACATGTCGACATTAAATTTTGAGCATATACTATGCGCGCCCTACAGGTTAGTTGTTAGACAGCATCTATCAATGTTCTTACCTCATTTTCGAAAAATGTTGATTCTGAATTTTCCGGTTTTGTCAAACTGATTTTTTTACTCCAAATGTTTCCAAAATCGCACACAGGGTGCCTTATAATGTATCGAATACAGCCTTAAAGTCGAGATAGTCCAAGGTAGTGTTGTAGTCAACTCAGGTACAGATGCATTTTTCCATCACATGTCAACATTGCACTTTGAGCAAACACTATGCGCGCTTCACAAGTTAGTTACTACACAGTACTTATCAATGCCCTTACCTTATTTTCAAAAAATGTTGATTCTGAATTTTCCGGTTTTGTCGAACTGATTTTTTTACTTCAAATGTCTTCAAAATCGCACGCAGGGTGCCTTATAGTGTTTCGAATACAGCCTTAAAGTCGAGATAGTCCAAGGTAGTGTTGTGGTCAATCATTTTTGAGAATGACAAAATCAACATTCAAAAAGGGTTTGAAATGTATACATAGAATGCGCGCTCAACACTGAATACAATTTTATGTATGTTTGGTCCATGTAATGTAGGTTTAAAGGTTGTAATGTTCTAAATTTAATAATAGAGGCGCTTGTTAATCGATAAAAGCGGCTTGTATCCTTGAAAGTAATTGCTGAACTGGTTTGTGCTCATTGATTCCGACCATTCTTGCCCCGTATGTTCATCAAAAGTTTGTTGATTAAAAGTTGACTGACAGATTACAAATAATGCAAAAAAAATCAGTACAAAATCAATGTTAAAACTAAATAACAGACGCAAAAATTGAGAACTCGGTCCCATATTTTACAGATACACTGAAAGACATGGCCCGCTTCGATATATGCATTTTCAATTTTTGTGATTTGTGTCAAATTTAAACTGGACCTACCGTAGCATGTTTCATAATATTCAGCTTCATTCTATTCGATATTTTATGCTGATTCTGCCGCTAGTCTTGGTTTTGACAATGCATCATTATTGACTAAGAATGGGCTCTGATTTGAAATGATTTGAAATTGATAAAATAACTTTCAATATTATATGATTCGATTTTTTATGCTGATTGCAGCGGTGAACTCAGATTTGGGAGTGTGTCATTATTGACCAAGAATGTGTCTTGATGTGATCTGATTTGAAAATAAATTTATTATATTTGGTCTTATATGACTCGATTTTTCTTGCTGATTATGAATATGAACTCAGATTTGACTTTGAGTTGTTTTTGATCAAGAATGTGTCATGATTTAAATAGATTTGAATTAAATTGCAATTAATAACAACTTGTTCGGTCTCATACGAATCAATTTTTGATGCTGATTTCAACGGTGAACTCAGATTTGGAATTGCGTCATTATTGATAAAGAATGTGTCTTGATTTAAATAAATTTAGATTGAATTAAACTGAATAAAGGCTTGTTTGGTCTTATCTAAATCGATTTTTTGCGCTGATTCCAACGCTTGTGTCAGATTCAAAATCGCATCATTATTGACAAAGAATGTGAGCTGATTGAATCTGATTCAAAACTGATTGCATAATCTTTGGTCACATCTGACTCGATTTTTAATGCTGATTACGATGGTGAGCTTAGATTTGACATTGCGTCATTTTTGACCAAGAATGTGTCATGATTTAAAAAGATTTGAACTAAATTGACTTGAGTTACAGCTTGTTTGGTCTTATCTGAATCGATTTTTTGCGCTGATTCCGACGCTTGTATCAGATTCAAAATTGCATTATTATTGACAAAGAATGTGAGCTGATTGAATCTGATTCGAAATTGATTGCATGATCTTTAACCATACTAGACTCAATTTTTCATGCTGATCACAATGGTAAACTCAGATTTGACATTGCATCATTTTTGACTTAGAATGTATCATAATTTAAAAAGATTTGAATTAAATTAATTTGAGTTACATCTTATTTGGTCTCATATGAATCGATTTTTTGCGCTGATTCCAACGCTTATCTCAGATTTAAAAACGCATTATTATTGACAAAGAATGTAAGCTGATTGAATCTGATTTGAAATTGATTGCATGATCTTTAACCATACTAGACTCAGTTTCTCATGCTGATCACAATGGTAATCCCAGATTTGACATTGCATCATTTTTGACTTAGAATGTATCATGATTTAAAAAGATTTAAATTAAATTGACTTGAGTTACATCTTATTTGGTCTTATATGAATCGATTTTTTGCGTTGATTCCAGCGCTAATCTCAAAATTATAAATGCATCATTATTGACTTAGTTAATATCATTATTTTAATATTTTGAAATATATATGATTTAAAATGTTGTATAGTTACTTATAAATGCTTTTTTGTGTTAATAGATAACATATAATGTTATATTGTTATTAAGCTCAATAAAAGCTTCATTTTGACTATAAATTTGTTGATTTTAGAGAAAGTAATGAAAAATGGGACAATGATTGATAAAATGATGAAAAAGTAAATTTGGGTTT
>JAOPGA020000573.1:0-12401 GCA_026419775.2 Acrasis kona
ATCTCTTTTAAAAGAACTTGGAGGGGAGTGTACTTTAATGAGTTTATCATCTGCAGCAATCCACTTATTCTTTCTGGCATACAACTCATACTCTAGTTTACATTGGGTACTTATATGCACATCAACAACTTCCAGCGCTTTGTAGTTATCATTGACTTTCACATATGTGTTTTTCTCCTTCCTGTAAACTGTCTCTGGATAGTTATATCTCAGTGTGTCAAGGATTTCTGTCATCTTGGTTGCATATTCCACTCCAGTTGCAGTCGATTGACCAGCTAGCTTCTTCATTGGCACATGATAATGTTCAAATGGCTTTGTATGATATGTACATGGTGGTCCAAATTTAATAGCTTCATCAAACATGTGTTGAACAGTATGAAATTTAATATGGTTGGCGGCATCATCACCAAATAATTTTTTATATGCAGTTCCATAGCGCATATACACTGTTTTAGCAAACATTATATCTTCTTTACTGAGATTAGAGTTGTATAATATGCGATAATATAGAAGATGATCCATGTAGCATTGAAAGTGTGCAGACGATAGCATAGAATCAAATATCAAAGGTGATATTCTAATAAAGTCGGACCAGTCATCTCCATCCCAATTACCACGGTCACTAAACAAACTCATTTTTAGGGCACTTTTTAATTTCAGTGCCTGCATTTTCTTATCAATGGTGACCTCATTTAACATCTTTTCCTGCACCATCAATTCAATGTGGTGCTTTGAGAAGTTGCCAAGAACTTCAATGTGAAAAATGTCTCCTGGACTACACTCATGTATATCAAAGGCATATGGATATGGGGATAACTCCCAAAAACTATTGAAGTCACAACGAATAGACACTGTTTTTGCTACTGCTTTATATGCTTTGTTATTAGTGATGCTATTAAGAATCTTGATTTGTGATGCAGTTTTACTAACAGATCTCATGTCATCAACCAAATCAGTACGATGATATTCTGTCTTTTTTCTATAACACCGACAACAACCTGTTGTGGCCATATAACCCTGCACACCACAAGCCTCATCATGCTCAGGCTGATCAGCTATAACTAAATGTAAAATAGGACGGACAAGAACATGCTTCTTTAATAATGCATGCCAGACAACTATACCGCTGTAAAGATTCTTTAAATCACGCACTGCTCCTAGCGCAAATTCATGTAATGTGAGATCTTTGTTACCAACACTATATAGAATCTTTGATCTCAATTTCCCTCTATATTTATAACTAGCATTAAATAGGTCATAATAACCACCATAAGCCTTTCTTGATTTACCAGCATTTCTTGATTTGTTAAAATGATCTGAAAACCAGTTAACAAGAAGTAACAACGCCCCATCAGAACAATGTTTATCAACTAGTTCTTGATAATATTTTGTTTCTACAACATGACTGACTGTTTTTGATTCATCTGGAATAAATCGCAGTTGTTTAACTTCCTGTTCATTACCAAATATTCTAGCTATCTTTGGGCCTAATGGGAGATGTTTGATTGTTTTTTCATTTGTTACATATGTCTTGGCATCAATTGAAGGAAATAAAGGGTTTGATTCTATATCAGTATAGTGTCGAATGTCTTGAACTAGATTAGAGGATTGCAGATGAGAGATTTGAAGTTCAGTGTACTTGAGCTTTTCTTCAAATACTTGTATCTTGAGTAGCTCAATTTTTTGTTCAAGTCTTATTTTATCAGACAAGGTTGTGTTCTTGTCCCATACTTCTAAAGACTTCTGCTTCTCTTCTATTTTTCTTTGCAATTGGAGCGCATCATTCTGTAAAGTAGAAACCTTTTTTTTGATCTTTGTTTCCAAGACTCCAGCAGCTTTCAAGTATGATCTCAATTCTGAAATACCATCTTGCGATAAACCTCCTTCACGACAGTAACGATGACTCATTCCTTCTTGCACTGATTTATATGGCTGTATTCCATTAGATTGCGGTGCTTTGATTCTGGTATATATATTGGAAAATGCAGCTTCAACTGCCTTGTTGTAGATGTCGTGATTCAAATTGTCGTACTTGTCAATTGATGGTTTTGAAAGAATTGAATAAAGTTTGCTATACTCTGATTCACATACTTTAGAAGGAGGTGTGGTGTTTTGTGGCTCCTCAACAGGTTCTAGAATTTGATTATTTTGTATGCACTTGGTATAGCGGATATGTCCAAGTAGCAACGCTGCAAGAATCGCACTTGTTGTAAGACTCTCATCATCAAGCAAAATAATATCCTTCTGTAGTTCAATGTTGATATTATTATACAATCCTTGGTGTCTTGTACCATCAATATGCTTGTTGAGATTGTGAACAGTATGGTGATGGAATGAATGGCATTGCGGGCATACTCTAGTTTCTAATTTGCACTTTACGCAAATGTATTGTTGCTGACCTTCAATCTTGACAATCAAACCAGCGCATTTTTCAGAATTCCCCAAAACATCTCTTTTACATTCCAACACATTGAAAGGAGACAGAAATCTATGCGTGGCATCCCTCATCAAATCTTTTGCAAAAACAAATCTGTCCTCTTCATTTACATCCTCCCAATCTTTTTTGTCAATTAAAGTTGCTTTCTCATCCGACCACTTCTCAATATTCAAAAATCTAATATTTTCTTTTTCTTGGTCTTGTATGGAGTTGGTAATGAATGTTGTTTTGTTCGAATTCGCATCTCCGCATTCTTCTAATTTCCTCTTCTTAACCCCGCCCTTTAATCTCATGTTGAAAATCAATGTTGAGCCATTTGATATGCCATACGCATCAAGTCTTCTATCAAATCGTATTGGTGTGCCGTTGTACGTTAAGTAAAAATCTTCCTCACCAACACCCATTGTAGTGGATATTGTACGATACAAAGTTGATGCTTGCAGAGTTGAGAAAGAGGATACGGCTAGAATAAAGTTGTTGGATGCGACGGATATGTTGATAATCGAATGAATTGAACTTCGAAATTGTCGCATAATTTCTTGGTGCTTTCGGATTTTTTTAAAAAGTGCCCTCATCTTTACTCTTCTTCTCCTATCCGCCCTGCCCTCACAGCATAATATTTTAATCTTGAATAAAAAGAAAAGTATGAATGCAATTCGAATAAATGCAACAATAGCAACTAGTTGCATCGTTTTGGTTGACAATACGTACTACGCGCTTCCTTTTCTTGTTCATAGTTGATTTGGTCAACTCAAGAAATACCACAGTGAACAGATTCTTTAATATGTCTTTTGGATACAAATGGATGTGGATTTATTTATCAGAAAACAATTGCTATACTTATAAGAGGTACACTCCTTCAATTGCAGGTTGGGCAACGCAGGGCAAAGGAACTTCTACATAGTTAATCATACTTGAAATATTTAATCCAAATCTGTTTCAAACAGTTTCATCTATTATATTATACAATTATATGCAAAGTTGTCTTACCCGTTACGTAACGGGCAACATGCGTTCCCTTACTTTACAACTATTGTAGTTAAATAGCCAATTAAATTTGTTATAAATAAACTACTGTAAAAATTAAAAACAGATACAAATCATGCCACGTAAAACTGTAGACCCCACCAAAGGAAAGACATCAAAGAAAAATAGAAAAGCTCCTGAAGAAGATGAACCGAAGACCAGCACTCTAAAGCCTGCATCTAGAGCTAAGCCTAAACGCTCAATAATATTCTCTGGACTAATATTTTTTGTAGATGTAGCAGACAAAGATGTATCCGTAACAGTCAAGGGGGCATTGGAGGACGCAGGTGGAGAAGTTCGCAAAGCTCTCTCAAAGGAATGCAACTATTGCATCTACGAGCAAGGTAAGAGGAGTACTTGGTTCACCTGCATAGGGGAGGAAGTAATCCTTAAAACAAGTGATTGGGTTCATGATTCAATTGAAGATGGTGATCTTTTAACAGGTCCACAATACGAGCCTAAAATTGGTAAGGTCTAACTTTTCATGCGTACTTAATTACCAAGGAACAGACAACGAGCCCAGTGAAGTAGAGAAGACTAAAAAGAGGAAGACGCCAGCYGAAGTAGATTTAGAATTTGGTATAGAGCAATCCAAGAAGAGGGCACGGACTGAGGAGCAAGTTGATATGGTGGAGAACTCAGGACCTAAAGGTAAACTTCTGAATTTATAAACAAACTAACATTGTAGCCCTTGTAGTTACCAAAGAGGAGTTGTCGAAAATTATGGGCAACGTAGTCACTGAAGCTATACCAAAGATTGCCATTGGTGTATTACACCTTCTTAATGAATGGGGAGGTATATACAACATCACCACTGCGCTTAACAAGAACGTCAAAAGCATTGTGGCAGCAACAGTGCGAACCAAGCTGGACGGTATGGAGAAAGATGGCAAGACCACAACAGGAAAACTTGGGTGCGATGTCTTGAGAAACCACGTCACTGCTCAATTAAGAGATGAGCTGTCCCACTTAGTTCAGTGCAAGAACCAAGTTGATAAGCCATTTGACAAGGAGCTTCAACACTTGTTGACAGGTAAGTATAAACATGTTTTAACATTAACACTTTATAGAAACCCTGAAGACAACTAAGGTCAGGAAGTCGAAGGCAAAGTCCAGTAAAATTGAAGATTTACTCACAAATGCTGGCATTGATGAAGTGACATTGGCCAAGATACTTGCAGAGCACAAGAAGAAGAAGGATGATGAATCCAGCAGTGACTCTGAACAATAAAATATTTTGATATCAATTTAATGTAATTTTATTTGTATACTACCTTGCTTTAGAATCCATAGCCTATACCTTGAACCGGTTGAATGCACCAGTTCGTATGCCTCGTTTTTATCACAAGTTGTTAAAACCGGTGTATGCAACCGATTTCACTAGTGGTGTTTTTCACTTTTTAGACAAAAAACTAACCGGTTGTTAACACCAGTTTTGCAATTTTTTTGAAAAACCGGTTGAAAAATACCAAAAATCTCTCCGATTAGAAGACTGTGATAGAGATTTCCTGGGACCTGTCAACAAACTACTTAGTGAACTCCAGGACACCTTTGAATGTGGATCAAATTTCAAAAGCAGTCCAATCTATCAAGTACTCCCAAGAAGAAGCACCACCCCAGAGACCCGCCACACTACCAAAAAGACAAAACATCCCCCTGACCTCACCGAAACCAATCTACAAATACTTTGAAAGTGACGAGAGTGATGACAACATGTTATATTTGAGTCCCCCAACCGAGAAGAAAAAGTCAAAAAGAAAAAACCATACACAAAAAGATTGATTAACTCATCACTTGTCATAACATTCTTCAAGAGAACATTAAGGCTCTGATGAACAGATTGAAAGAATTGGAGAGCATCATCATCTTCCAAAAAAAAGTAAATAAGGAGAATCCAATCCAATCTGAAGAACAAGAAGACCAACACGACAAGAAGAAAAAGAAGAAGAGAGTGAGGGAGCCAGTCTCGCTAGGAAAAGAAAGAGGGCAATGTCCGGCAGTTGAAGGTGCACCTCCAGAAGAGTCCTCGGCCCCAAAAAATCTCATACTTGCTTTGATCCAGGGTGCATTTAAAGTAGACTGGCGTGATACGGGGCCCTACGTCAAGATGACACTGTCCTTCAACCCTTTGGGATGATGACGCTTTTCGTTTACACGAAACTTGTACCCAATAAACCTATATATTATGATATGAATTAAAAAGATATGTAACAGCATTTTTCCATTGGAAGAAATCAAATCAAAAGAGAGAAAGGACCATAAAGTTATTGTTACACGAAGATTAAGAAAGAAATTGGTGTGATTTTAAAAACAAAACCCCTTGTTTTGATGATTTATTAAAAGACAAAGATGGTACAAATTGTATCAAGTCATTAAATCTTATTTTTTGAAAACAGGGATAAGCTTGATAGTTTATTGGTAGTTTTACAACCCCGTCAATGGTTATTGATGAGATTATCTACTATTGTCCGTGTTTTTCATGGGCTTATAAAATTACTTTTATTTTTTTTTGAACCTTTTAACTTGACCTGCAAGATTAGGCATTTGGGTAAGTGTTATCTATTTATCATGTTTTTTTTTTCTTTTAGTCTTTGTCTTTTTCTTTGGTCTTTCCATTTGCTTTAACAAATCTAGATACTCTTTGGGATGATTGTCATCTTTAGATACTGGCTCCTCTATTTCCCATATATCCCTAACAAATTGTGTAAAGGAGTCAGCATCTGGACCTTTTACAACTCCCGCTAAGAAAGTGTTGTCAACCCACTCCAAAAAATCATTATCATTTTTGTCATCATCATCACTAACAGTGATTACAGAATACCCTTTAACAATTATTGGGTTTGCTTTACTGCCAGTACTGCTCATTGTCAAGTAAATGTAATAGCAATAAACACATCATGTTTTATTTTGATTTTTTATAAACTGTTTGACAAACCATCCAAAAAGGTAATTGACAAACAATCCAAAAGAGGGGAATGTGAGTCATTTCACTGACCAATTGCCCGTGTTATTTAATACTACACAGAGAAATACAATATATAAAAAATCTATAAAAAATTATTATAATAACCTTATTATAAATTTATTAAAAAATCTGGTAAAATATATAAAATAAATAGTGATTCATATACATAATTAATTATTTTTGGTAAATAATATATAAAAATTATTATATTGGTGGACAACTGTATGTCATCTTAATTCCATTAATTACAATGAAAAAATAACATTTAGGATTGATATGCCTGCCTCAGAAAGGAATTTGAAGGACAATAACTGCTTGGAGAATGTTAGCCCAATTGTTTCACGATCTATTCTCTACAAATAAGAATCAAAAACAATTTTACACTGCCAATCTTTTGCAAAGAGGTTCCTTGAAAAAGTTCACATCAGCCTTCCCTCCGATGTTACACTACCCGGCGCCAACTTGAGTATTTTCACTAACAACAAAGTCGGGATAAAATATAATAAATTAAGAATTTTTGAATTTCAGGAAAGAAAGTTGGAGATAACTTTCCATTTAATTCAGAGACCTACTCAACAAATCCTAACAACCGTAAGTCCTTGAAAGTTGACTTCCCCAAGTGTTCTCTTGTAAACTGTGAGAAGTCAAAGAACTCCAAGTATGGAATGATTATTATGTTCGGAATTAAGGCAATGGCAATGTGTGATCCAGTTGCCCACATCAAGTCCAAGATTACTAGAAAGGAGTTCATTGAGAAGGTAAAGTCTAATTGCTCAAAGTGGCCACATGATGAGAAAAAGACATCTACCTGTACTTATTTTGCAAGTCCATCACATGACTTCTTGCATCTCCGTGCTAGAGATGGTGCTAGTCAAATTGCAACTTTCTGCCAAGTAGTTTGCCTTGGAAAACATTTGAGCAACCTATCCCAAACTAGATGGCAAAATTGGGTAAATTCCAAACCTGGCACCGCATCTGAGCCTGTTGATTTGAAGGATGAGGTTTACGAAGATTGAACACTTGGGGGTACATATTAAAGTACTTTAACTTTTTATAGATCTTTTCAAACATCTGTTTTTATCTTCATCTTTATTTCTTGCACTAATTGGATTATCAATTGAAAGCTTTAACACCTTGCTACAGATGGTGTTTGTTAGTCTAAGAGATTGTAAAGTTACAAGGTGGGATGACCAAAATTTGAATATATCAAGAACTTGGTCTTTGTCACCAAAACATCATTTGATGATGGTTATGTTGTACATGCGACAATATCCATCAGATAGCATTATGGCTCTCTTGTTTGATCTTGGAGTCTCAACTGTTGAAAGGTATATATGGTCAGGGATACAGGTTTTGCACAAGTTCTTAAAGCCTGAGATATTTCTTCCACCAAGAAGTGTTCAAAATCATCATTCGGTCAAATTCTATGGAAGAATAATAGCGGTTGTATGCGATGGAGCAGAGCAGGAGTGTAAAACACCATATGATCATAAACAGGAAAAGGTAGTGTACAGTCCAAAAAAGAAGAAGCACACATTTACTCTATTAATCAACTCCTCTCCAGAGGGTGACATTTATGGGATATCAGCATCATACTCTGGTTCTACATCAGATTTAGAAATGTACAAAATGAGAGAGAACAGAATAGATCTGCTGTTAGACGATGATGAAGCGATAGCATTTGATGGTGGATTTAATGGAGTGCAAAAGTTACATGCATCTGTTCTTCCATTTGAGCAGCCAAATTGAAGAAGAAATAGAGTTTAACAAGAAGTTTAAGAGTGTGAGAATTGTCATTGAGAATGTAATCAACCACGTCAGGAATTTCCACATTTGCAAGAACATGTTTTGTGGAAGTGTTTCAAATATTGATATTGTCCAAGAAGAGCATAATATGTGCTGAGTAGTGTGTGCGGGTATTACCAAGTTGTTTAAGACAAGAGCTCGACGTCAAAATTATCGAAAACTTGTGAGGTTTATTTAAACGTCAAAAGACAAAAAATAAATTTGAGGCCCACGAGATAAAATGGAGGTCAAAGTTTCATTCACGATATTACTGGTAACGCTCAAGTCGATCACAACATTCAAGACAATCACTTAAGTAGCGAAAAAATTACTTTTATTAAAGAACTTCCAATTATACTTTTTTCTAATCCTCGTACAGTTCGAAGATTTCATCCTTCCGGCTACCCTACGAAATGTTATTTTTAGGTTCTAATTCAATTATTACAAAAAATTGAATATGTTAAAAATTAGAGCATCCGTTCGGGTATCTTTGATGATACAAATTACGGCTACCCTACGAACATATATAATAAATAAATGCATTACAAATAGACTATATATTTAATTTACATTTTATTCATCTTGAAACTGATATTCTAGCTCGTCATTGCTTGAATTAACAGAATCAGTATTGCTGTCAAGGTTAGCTTCTGGGACACTTGCTTTAATAAATGTATAGATGTCGTATGTATTTACAAGTTCTAAGATCAAAGTTTCAATAATGCCTTTATCCAATTTTGTGCCAGGTCCAAGATACACAGAGACTGCATAAATTAGTACTTTCCAAGTAGCAAGAACATCTTCAATGGCATTATGTGCATCATACTGCTCAAAACCAAGTGTTTGTATAATTTTTGGTAATGAGTACGAATCTAAACCAGGAAGTAATAACTTTACAAGAGCAAGTGCATTGACATAATAAGTGTGATAAGGACGATTGTAATCTACTATTTCACTTACAAAATCCCTGTCTACCTCCATATCAAAATTAGTAGTTGCCCAGTACAATAAAATTACATTTTCAACATTGAAATGTTCTTCAAATGCTGTCATTGCTCTAGCTGCATGTTGTGGATCTGGAGCACTGATTATTCTTTTATCAGTGCGAGCATCAATATCAACAGGACCTCGTCTCTGAATGACACTTCGCAATATATATGTTGAAAAAGTAGTCCCATCTAATGCTACTTTTGCAACTTGATAAGCAGTTTTGCCACCAACCTGTCGAATATTAGTACCTTTGATTAATGCACTACTGAAACATGTCTCATAGTCTATCATAATACAAGTCAACTCATTATGGGCACTATATTGTGAATAGCACCAATCTTCATGTATTTTACCAAGAATAGCTTTAGTCATATCTTTTGGCACCATGTGTGTTTGAACATATTCTTTAACTGTTTTTAAAAAATGATTTTTTGTCTCTGGAGTGTATGAAGAAAACAAGATGTAATTCTGTATCTTGAATGAAAGAGAATATCGTTGTAAATTTGAAAAGCCACGAATCATCAACAATCGACAATAAGTCATTAATTGGGCTCGAGATTTCTTTTCTATTTCATCAAATGAAATACTATCAATAGCTGCATCCATCACATGTTCTATTCGCTTAAGAGAGCATTTGTACTCCTCAGCTGTTTCACTGTCAAAAGTATGAACAAGTTTCTCACAGCCAATATGTATGCTTTGTGAACCTAGATTGTCTATATTGATACTTGGTTCATTTTCTTCAATATAGCTACTCTCTACCATTTCAGCTAATTCAGTAATTGCATGTTCTTCAATTACTGCTCGGACACGATCAATTTCTTTTTGACCAATTTCAATTTGCTTTTTTAAAATACACAAATGTCGTTGTTCACGGGCTACCTTTCTTACATGTGATTTTTGTTCATCTGTTACCAAATTCATAAATTCTTTTGAAGGCATTCCATTAGCAATCAACTTTGCAATATAATTGACAGTTCTGGTAGTAATGTTCTTTGCTCGTCTTTTTAATTGAGATACAATGTTTACTCTACTTTCTGCCAAGCAACTCTCAGCTGGCATTTTATTTAAACTATGTAAATCAACATGTGATATTTTTTCCTGGTCCATGCATCCTCCTTTACGGAACATATTAACCATTTTACCAAGTTCACCATTGAACCACGCACTCAATGTTACTTGTACAGTCAAGTTTATTTGTTCCGCAACTGTTGGACTTACATCATTAAATACAATACATGTTGGTAATTCTACAAATTCATCAGAGAATATGTTGTAGTTCTTATCTTGGATGAATTGTTTTAATAACATAGGATCTTTGACAGTTTCATTTATCTTGTCCATAATTAAAATTAACTTGTTAAAGAAATTTACAACACCATTTTGCTTACCAAGCATCAATAAAAATGGTTTGATTAACTTATTGCGCTCAAGTAAAATAACATATAAACTGAGCTTAACGTGTTCTGATTTGTACATTGAAGAGAGCTTAACTAATTCACTAGCTCGCTTGATTTTTATACTACCATTCATCTCTGAGTTGCGGATGTTTTCAATTGCTAAATACTCATCAAACACTTCAAGTACTTCAATAGCATTATCCACTTGCATAAGATTCTGAAACTCTCTTGATACTTTTGTTGTTGCAAACGATAAATGTTTACCAAGCTTCTCAAACACTAACGCTCGCAGATGGACATTTTCTGTAAATTCTGATTTTATTAAGACCAAGAATGAGTAACCTTCATTGTTTCCTACTCCAGAATCAGTTCGACCAGCATTAGATGCCCTAGTGGCACCATTTAAACCATGTATTGCACAATAAAGTGGGTAAACTTTCCGTTCAGAACCATGTATACTTGTAACTAAATCCTGTATCAATTGAGAGCTTAGAACTTCATTGGATGCTATATCTGACATCTTTGCAAATACTTTATCCCACATGTCATAATTGATACCAAAAGCGTTACAATGTTGCTTTAAAACAGAGATTGCATCTTTAGTAACATCAAGTTTTCTACGTGCTGACTTGTCCTGTAATTCATTGACACTTAATAGATACTTCTGGTCCTTTTTGATATTAGTATCTGATATAGCACATAACACCTGCATCTTTGTATGGTTACGAGTCAAGTCATCAGGATTCAACATAACACGGCTGTCTTGGTTGTTTGATACATATTCCATGTCTCTATATATTGTATACTCAAAGACAAACTGCTTCAACATTTCATCACTAGGAATATTTCCATCTAACTGTATTCCTAAGTGAGTGAAAATTGTACTGGCAACTTTATTGATGCGGTTAATTGGAATTTGTCTCCCAAGATCTGCAAACAAGGCACGTACTTCTTCTTTATGCTCTCTCTTACTATTGAAGGTATGAAAACACAAAATAAAATTATTTTTATTATTCAATGTCAACATTGAATTAGTATGGCTTGCATTTTGTGTGACATTATTAAAGGCAAACTTATTGATATCTAATGACTGTTGCAGCAACTCTATCTCGGATTTGATATTCAGTAATGTTTTTTCATGTAATTGAATTAATGTCTGAAATTGTTTTTCTTCTTCTTTTAATGTTTTGATTTTAGATTCGATTTCAAATGTTTGCTGATGCAAAACTGTCATTGGTGTAATCTGCTCATTTTCTTGTATCATTTGTAATGTTTTGGCATAGACTTCAATAGACTCACGGAGAACTTCACCAAAAGTTGCATTATCACTCCAGGTATTTCTATTATTATGTGCCGTCTCCATAACACCAACAAATTCTGTTATAGCCGATATTTTATCTATATTCCACTCTTCGCATTTTTCTGAAAATGTATCGAATAATGTTGTAGGAACTTTAATGTGTGTATAATGTTCTATCCTAGAAGACTTTCTTTTTTTACTGGGCCTTATAGTGGATATTGCCCCTGTGTTTGTATTTATACGAGACATATATTGTTCCATTCTTGTAAGACTGTTCAAAAGGTTGGTTGAAGATGCTGCACTTTTGCCAAATCTTCAACGAACGTGGTTGACGGCAGAATAAAATGTTCAAAAAATTGTAAAATTGTTCAACGAAAAAAATCCCATATCCGGAAAGTTTAGGTTCTAATTTGTTCGTAGGGTAGCCGCATCCTTCTGACAAGGTCCACCATTTCCTTCTTTTTTTCTTCTTCGAACTTTGCATTCTCGTCATCGCTG
>JAOPGA020000575.1:0-20128 GCA_026419775.2 Acrasis kona
CATATTATTTGACGCAGCGTGGAATTGAAGGAAGCGAAGAAATGTCAGAGTTGCCGGAAGATTGGAAGAGGTCCATTTATGCTAGTATGCTAGGATATGTTAGTATGGACACTTTCAAGCGATTCAACAAGCACTTTAGAGTTCTCAAGCCTCTCTCTGTTCTCCGAAAAATCTCTACAATACTCATGGAAACTTCCCGTTCCATTTGGACCGCTCGATGTGTTTACAAGGCAAATTGTGAACACGAGCAATCACCTTCTCAGTGATTTGTATATATAATTTTTTGTGTAAGGTAACTCATCAATAACTATTGACGGGGGTTGTAAAACTACCAATAAACTTTCAGG
Organism: Acrasis kona; assembly: GCA_026419775.2. NCBI lineage: Eukaryota > Heterolobosea > Eutetramitea > Acrasida > Acrasidae > Acrasis > Acrasis kona. The sequence continues at coordinate 348 of JAOPGA020000575.1, forward strand.
CTTATCCCTGTTTTCTAAAAAAATTATCATCTGTGTGTTCCCTACATACAGAGTTTCAAATATTGATGAATAGGTTAGGCAGAGGAAAAGGGTATACTTTTTGGACACTTGGGGGCATTGCTGCCATGGCTTCCTCTATAGTTTTTAGTGTCACTATGTCATTTTTCTTCAAATGTGTTATAATTAGGTCACATAATTGATGTAAAGAAGAAAATGCCTTGTCAGCAAATTGAGATTTTTTTAGTTTACTGAAGAGCCCAGACAAACACCACTTTCCAGTTTAATGTTGTTTTGAGATTCCTACATAAACACAAATGTTGCCTCAGGTTGCATCAAAATCCTTGTCCGTAAATAAATCACTATCTCCAATATCACACCAAACATTTAGGAATTCATCTCCACAACGTTTGTTTACGTATTGCGGCCGAAGGTCAATAAGTTTTGTATTTGACTCACCACTGGTAGTTGTTACAGTATGCCTTTCTTTTTAGATAGTCTGCCAGGGTTTGTCACAATCTACCTTAAAAACCCTAGATCTTTATATATCTGCTGGAAAATTCACAGATAGTACAGTGTGCGATGTACTTTCAGCAATATTAGTGTTGGAATTGACGTTCAAAGGTTTGGGTACGTTAGTGTTGGAATGTTTGTTCAAAGGATTATTTTTTAATCGTTTTTTTGCTTAGTATTCCTTCATGTAATCGGGGTTTTGATCGCGAAATTTTTTGTCAGTAATCTTTCTTCTCTTTGTCTTGGCGAGCTGACTCTTTGGCTTTCCCATCTTACAAATTTTTCAACAAACAAAAATGTAAAGTGGGTGAAAACCCATGAGGACAGGTACATGACAATTTGATAAAAAAATCTATCAGTACACACTGCAACAAAATACCTTTGATACTTTTTCTTTTAAAAAATGCAAGCAATGATCATTTTTTCTGAAAGTGATAAATAGGTATCTTACACTGACTTGTCAAATCCTTCATGGACAAATGATTTGCTTTCAAAGAGATTTACACAATCTGTAATAAAGAACATTTTATTCACACCGTTGCTTCTTTCCTTACGTCACTCTCCTCCTTTTTGCTACTCTTTGCTGTCTTGCTGCTCTTCTTATTTCTTTTCTTGCCAGGTCTGTAAATGTCTCTCCAGATATGTCTGATGAAGTGTAATAATCACAGAAGTCATCATCCAAAAAGGCACTCGGAATAAAATCAGATTCTACCAAGTCTATAGCTGAAAGCATATAGTCACCCTCCATGCCTGATTCTGTGCTTGATGAATCGTCCTGTGAGCTGGATGGTTTTTGCACCGTGTCATCTGACTCTTGCACAATGATATCTGGGTCTTGATTGTAGAAATGCCATACTGAACTCATAGTTGTTTTGCGGTACAACAACAGGTGGGACAACAGATGTGGAAGTGGGTGCAACAACAGGCGTAGGAACAGGAACAGGAACAGGTGCGACAACGGGTAAAGAAAGAGGTGCAGCAACATTGCGTCCTCTGGCAAGCGGTCTATTGGAGTATGAGTTCATGTGGAGGAGAATTGTAGATCTTGCTCCCAATCTGGCTACTGTTCCAAGGATATATGCCACAATAGATTTTGAATATTCACACATCAGTGCCATCAAAAATGTGTTAAAGAATGTTCAAATTGTAGGTTGTATGTTCCACTTTCAACAGGCAATAGTGAGGCATATATCGAAAAAGATCATCCAGTTCCGCACACTCCTTGATGCTAATGAGGAGCTAYGTAATCAACTGCTGGAGAACTTGCGAGAGTTGGTTCAGGCCCCCAATCAAGTGACATTCAATACTTTGTTGTCAAGTTTTGTTCCTAGGTGGTTTAACCAGATTAGTGGCCAGGACTTTATCAGGTACATGACCAATAATTGGCTGAATCAAAATGCAAGATTCCCTCCAAGCATTTGGTGTCATGGCTTCTTTAAGAGAGATGATGTGCTTAGGACAAACAACATGGTGGAAACTTACAATTGTTCTGGATTGGGTCCAAGCAAACATCACTGGCTGTGCTCTTGTAGATCCACGTTTCAACACCATTATAACAACTAACTGAGCTACACCTTGAGGAACAGTGCTGAATGTCCCATTAATAAACAACTGGTCATGCTCAGTAACTGAGTTAAGTAAGTTCATCATCCAGTTAGATGCGAAGAGCAGTACAAACGATCTTGGTTGGACATGTAGACCTTGGAAGAAACTACCACCATCTAGAGTCTGGGCGAGATCTGGCCTGTTTGCTACATCTAGAACTGTGAAGATTCTTGATGTTTAGAATTCCTTCCGTACCCTCTTAATGTAATTATGAGTGATGTACATTGTCCTGTCTTCTTTGTGCTGCAGGTAATACACTGTTCCCATTCACAATATCTTGAATAAGCCTCAAGTTCGTCTCATGCATGTTGTCCCTGACATAAGTGCAAAGATACTCAAGTCTCTCAGGTCTCAAAACTGGCATACCTTGGGCAACAACACTGTGGTTGTGAAATCAAACAAGTTCATATTCAACATCTCCAGACTGGTTTGTACACATGATGATCTTGCAACCACATCTTAACTGTTTGTAGGCAAACTGTTTGTAGGCAGAACACCTGTAGTGAGACTCACCCCTTGAATTTGTAGAGTGGTGCTGGAACGTTTGACCATTGTATAAGAGCTGGTTTCTATTCAGAGTTCTTCTTGAACTTTTTCAAGACTCTACAAAGGGATGGTGTTGATGTTACAAAATACATCGAAGGACTTACTGGTGTGCTTATGGATTTCTCTACCGACCTTGCTCACAGTCTAAAAGGCACGATGATTACTCTTCTCGGAACGGACTAAGGACTTGAACACTTTGATTCTTTGGTCAAAGGCTGCTTTGTACACTGGTTACAGTCTGCGGAGAGGGTAGGAAAAAGAGTCTGCAAAACAGAGGAACAGCTAGATGCCTTCAAGCGTCAATGTGCCACAATGCCGGAGAGAATTCAAACTCTTGAGGGACTAAAGCTCTGGTTTGCCACAATTAAGGCAATGACAACCTCCATGATGCCTGTAACGTCACCATCAATGTGTCCACTCAGCGACATTATGTTTTTGACTCGTTAGATACCTCATTCACAGGTTTTTTATATTAAATATATTTGGCATAATATATTTGTAGGATTTACCATTGAGGAAAAGGTTCTCCGCGTCGGATATTGTCCTTTTCTAAAAACCATCCCCATAAATTTCAACAAATTATTCAATTGGCTATCAATTTCACTCAAACAATCTTGTCAACCGGAGAAATAATTTGTGAATTACGATCAAATTGCACACAAATCAAAGCGATGTCCAAAGAGAAGGGTAGAGTGCCAATTTTTGGCAAGTTCCGAAATTTATTGCGAGAGAAGTCACTCGGACTATATACTATGGACGAGGTAGACAGCAAACTGGTGCTAATGTTTAACGAGTTTGAGAAATACTGTATCAACACTTCCACGGATGTTACCTCTGTGCCAAAAACCACTAACAAGGAGAATGAAGCGAAATTTACTGCGCTAATGATATCATTCTTTAACGGAAACTGGCAAGACGTCGCAAATACGGTTATGAAAAGAAGGCCAGGTCAAGCTCTAAACACAGTGTTCATGCAGCCACAGGTGTACGCTCCACCGCAGGCACAATTCAACGCGCCACTACAACCACCGTTCAACACGCCATCACAACCACCGTTCAACGCACCGCCACAACCACCATTCAACGCACCACCACAACCACCGTTCAACGCACAACTACAAGGAATGCCGCAGCCACCACCAAACACCTTGTTGTTTGAACAACGTCGGGCATTAGAGGCTATCTCAAGTGGAACATCGTTCCAACTTACAAAGCAGACAGTGTAGCAAAAGACCAGAGAAGCTTTGAGAAACGATCACAACTACCATGCATGCACCCCTCCAGCTACTCCTCAAGTGCCACATAACCCACAAGGGTTTACTCAAAATGCATCACCAACCCCTTCACAAGACTATAGTCAGTATAGTGTTGAGTACATCAACAAACAAGTAATTGATGAACAAGAGCTCACTGATGTGGAGGCACTTGAAATGTTAGAGTTAGCCCGTGAGAGAGTTTCTCAAACTGGCTCATATGAATCATTGGACGATCTTTTAAAATTACTTACAAGAGAGCTTCGAGAAGTGGAAGAACAAGTTGGCCCAATGTCAAAAAAGCTTGAAGATCTAAAAGCTAGACAGAACAATTTTAAGCAACTTTCAGCAGCAGCACGTGACTGCTACAAACAATGGAAACCACTTGTTGAGCAGTACAACAAGAACAAGAAGAAGCGCGAGAGAACTTTTGGAGACAGGTTGAAGAGTGTTGTGTTCTCACCACTCACAAAAAAAAAAAAAGGATAATGACGAAGAGGATGAAGATGATCATCCAACAACAACAACAACAACAACAACATAGATGGAGATGATGGGGCAGGTGGTGCCCAACAGGTTTAAAATGACCTAGAATTAATGACAACAAATAAAAACAAAATATTTGTGTACAAAAATTACAAAAATTTCTGTTTTTACAATTTTATAAATAGTGTATTAGAAACACATCAAGTGCACCAGTGCGCATGAGCTAAGAATTCTAACTATTCTAACTGATATATAATAGTTAAATTTGTTTGAATAAGAGTATAAAAAAATATAAATAAGTTTGAATTGGAGATATTATCCAGAGAGTTCTCCGTCATATCAAAGAATCCAAAGTGCATGCAATTATAGCGTTACCTTACAAGGTGTTACCTTGGTGGGAGTTGATTTTGCGGCAGGACCAACTTGGCACGTAACCAAAAGAAAGCTCAATAGGATTATAATCTGGACTGTATGGGGATAAAAAGAGAAATGGAATATCATGGTCAAGGAGGTAGTTCATCACAGCTTGTGCACAATGGATTTTTGCATTATCCAGTACTAAAATGAATTCACCTTGTATCTTGTCTACTAATTCATCAATGAATGAAATCATGTCTGTTCATACCACCATTTTTGTCCAGTGCGACAAATATAGTGGTGAACAATTCCTTCACTAGACTGAGCCATTATCAAAGAGAATGAATTGCGGGTGACATGTCCTGCAGGCCACTGTGCACGTACTCCTTTTTTGAAATATCCGTATCTGCGGTTGTATGTGCGAAAGTCAAAGTGGGACTCGTCAATATAGACAAACGATGCAGTGTCAAATGTAAATACTCTTTGTCTCCAACAAGCTCTCTTCCACTGTACTTCAGGCGTTGTTCGACGTCTTGCTATTTGTGACACCCGCTTTCTTTTGAAATTCAAATATCGATTACGGATCTTACTTATGTCTGAGATACAAATATCAATGCCTGTTTCGTTCAGTACTTGTTCCTTAATGTTCAGAGAGGATCTTCTAATGTGAGTATCTCAATGGTGTTGATGATTTCAATGCATATTTTCACAGTTTGATGGGCTGGTCGACCACGCTTTAATGATGCTTCATTCAGAAAGAAACGTTTCAGATATTTTCGAATTGTTTTACGATCCAGTCGTAACTCTTTAGCTATTTCTCCAGGCTTTGATCCCTCCAAACGTAAAAGAACTATTTCTCGCTGCATTTCCTCTGGAATAGGGTCTCCTTTCGCAAAAACACAACCTTGGGAGTTTCTTCCCAATGTTGAAATCATTGGTTGTAAAGTGTGAAATTGCACTGAAATTGATTTTTGCAAGTTAAATGACTTCTAATTTATTGTCATTTACAAATTTTTGGATTTTTAGTGGGGATGGTTTCTAGAAAAGGACAATATCCGATGACTGTATTCATTCCCACACTGATAGCTTCAAAAGTAATAACTAGAAAATAAATTATGGTTGTTACAAAATTCTCGGATACTCATCAAAAGGGAATGCTTCGAAAACAACAACTCAGAAGGTAAAGTGTGATAGAAAAAATAAAAACAAGTATTTCCAATCAAGTTTTATTTTTGTTAAGGTAGATTAGGATGCAATGAGCAAAGGTCCGTAAACAATACAATAGACATTCGTTCCCCGCTACGTATTTCTAGGTTGTGATGCGGCGTTGAAACTTAAAATGTCAGTAGGCTGAATGTCGACAACGGCGTCAACTTCCTCAAGTACAAGTTCTGCGCCATTATACTCTCCAAACGGTATAACAAGACAATGTCCAAATTTTGGATCTCCTTTGTCAACATGTAATGACAAGCCAAAGTTTACAGCTACACAATTAAAAGGTGGAAACGCCCTTGTCTCTCCCGTTGGTACGTTTGATTTCAAGTACGTCTCGTACAGCTCTGGTCTATTTCTTTTAACGTAACAGTCAATAAAATCAAACAGTTCTTTGTTGCTACCGATCCATGTTTTTGCATGTACGTTTTTAGTGTCGCTTGTAAAGAAAACTTCTTTTGCTGTTTTCCTCCAAGACCCAAAGTGATGAACTTTTTTTTCGCCCTCACACTGCATTCTTCACCTGGATTATAATTCAACCCTAACGTTCTCGTAGTTGCTAGTAAATTGTCAATAAGGTGTTTTGGAATCGCAGACTTATGAAGGTAAGCGTGTGAGGCACCCAACAGCGACTTCGCCTCCCACGAATAATTAATTTGAGATTTTTTATGAGGCTTGTTCATTTTCTTCTCTTTACAAAGAAATCAATAAAACACAACATAATAAAGCACATAATAAGTGAGAAAAAATCAATGAAGACTATAGTTTATGACATTGTTGAAATATCTTCAGCCACATATAGATAGTTCGAATTAAAGTACATGCTCAGAATTTTGAAAAAGAAAGTTTTAACACACTATTTAATCATGTAACAAAGTAATATCAGTAACAACACCAATTGTTGGACTGTTAGAGTTAACATTATCATTATCAGAGCAAACCAATCCATTATTTTGATCATTATTTGACGATAATTCAATTTCTAATATCTCGATAGCATCCTCGTTCTCGTTGACTTCTGGAACCAAGTCAAAATTATGATCAAATATATTAGGCTCCTTAACTTGAATATCTACAACAGGACCTTCATTGTCATTATTGGTGTCATTTAGCTCTACATCAACTTCAGACTCAATATTTTCAATTGACATTTCGTTAGTGTCAACAGGGTTTGTTTTACGTTTCTTTGACTGTCGAGGTACATCAGGAATAAAATTCAATTCAAGCTTTTTTTCCCTAATTGTTCAAAAGAATAAATTTGTGGTAAAGTCCTTTTTTTTGAAACAATCAATACAGCTGGACTTGAATGAACTGTACTACTTTCGTTAGCATCCCCCTCTAGTTTTTCAAACTTTTTAATTCTAGTTTTAAGAGTTTGAGCATGAGTTGGACACTCTCCGCGCATTGGCAGTCCTGCGTAAATACAGCAGTCGCAACAATAATCACAATTGATAGTGCGAGAACCAGATTTACATCCTCCTTTACATGATGTGCTTCCACTCTGTATGTTATCTCAAACTTTTTTAGGGACAAGTGGGACACCAGTAAGGAGTTCAGGGGCATTTTGCTGATCTGCATTCATTCATGGGCATTGAGCTTTTCAATTATTGTGGCGCTGTTATATGTCTTTCTATGTACAGAATTACTAGGTTGTCTGTTTTTAACATCCTCATTTGCAACATACAAAATCTCTGCTTCTTCTTTGTGTCTATTTGTACAACATTGAAAAAAAGGTTGTGAAGAGGAATTTTTCTGTTCACCTTTCTCTGTCGATGTTTCCTTTCCAGCGAACTCAAACAACTGATCTGGTGCGCTAAAGATTCCAATTCAGACGTTGTTTTGGTCTCTGTCCAGTTCACGAATACTTCTCGCAATAAATTCTCTATTGATTCACTGTATAAACAGCATCTTTTCCGTATCTCATTACTAATGCATGGTAATAAAGCATTCCTACAACTTTAAAAGTCACTTTCAAATTAGTAGACAATTTGCTTGATGGCAAGTAAAAAATTGATGCTAAAATTTGAGATGTGGCTAAAATCCATTTTGCATTGTCTTTTTCTTGGCTGATACAAGGTATAAATGTTTGTTCTGCAAAAATTATCAATCTACGCCACTCACGATGTGTCATACCACCATCCAATACAAAACTAACTATCTCTTCATGAATTTTTCTGAAAAGCTCTTTGTCAAATCCTTTTTCTTTCATGAAAACAGCAGTGTGACGTTTTGTTATACCAGCAATATTGTGACTGTTGTCAGCATATTCTTTACAGCTATTCATATTTAAATCTTCTAATGTTAATTCCTCCCTCCACAACGAATTAGCATAAGTCAATAAACCATGTTCATGTTTACATATTCCTACTAACTCAGGATGTCTTTCAGGGAAGCAAGTACATTTACTCTCTTTGATCCCACATTCATTCTATGAAGATGATCCAAGCATTATTGATACTTTACAACCATCATGTACACCAGATATAATGCCTTGACTGCTGTCAATATCAATGTAATTATTAATTTTCAGGTTACCCTCTATAGTTGATACACAGTGATACACCTTGTTCAAATACAACTCTTCAAACAAGTGAAAGTAAATTGATAAACACGGAGATGTAATTTGATGTTGTTGGTCGACAGGATCTGTCACAGGTTTATCTGGCTTATAACGCATTAATAGTCCTGAAGTATGACTCAAGTATTCTCCTTTATCATGGCTTTTAACAGAATTTAATAGATACTGATAGTCTTTTTTTTTTAGATGATACACATTTGACATAATTTAAAACATCATCACTAGACATATTTAATTCTCTAGTATGAACACGATGGTTACCACTTGCTGCATTACCCATTTCTGCTCTGGCAGTCTTTTTGTCAAAAGATTTAATAATAGGTACTAATCTGAATGTTACATCTATACCAGGAATCTTGAAAGTAGCAGAGCACTTAATAAATTCCTCTACTTGTGTCTTCGACATAACTGTTATTGATAATTGGTTTTCTTTCTCAAAACCAAATAATGCCAATTGCAAACTATAAACTCTTTTAGTGTCTTGTGTTGTTTCAGTTTTAAATAAATGATTGTCTTCTACTAAATATATAAAAGCTTTGACACTAGCACCAAGGTCTCCTGCTCCATCAGACCAATGAGCAAATTGTATATTATATACAGTATCACAAGTGATATCATTTATTAACCCTTCTTTCTTCAAATTTAACAAATGTCGCATTAATTGAAATCGATAATCAAACTTTCGATAAGAAATTACTTTCATGCACTTTTCTTTTCTTTTCTTTACAAATTCAACCTTGGTAGTTATTTTATTACCAATGTAGGTTTTATTTACAAGGTTCGTTACTGATACAATTTTTTTATCTACAAATAAAAATGGTAATTTACCATGTTTGTGATATATAACAACAGTTACAGAATTGATATTTGTCATTCTTATACAATTTTCCATATTTGATTTGTGTACTTTTGCAATAGGAGTTCCTCTAGGGACAGATATCTGACTTAGGCCCACTTTGTTTGTCTTGACTCTTTGGCGAGCAGCTTTACTTGGTACTTGTTCATCCATATGGTGAATATAAATTGTTTTAACAGCATTACCTCCACTAGAGGAGCTAAACATTTTTACAAATTTTAATGTTTGTTTGTGGTCAGCACATCTTATCGCACACTCTTTTGCTACTGAATGAGCTTTTCCATGTAACTCGCTAAATCCACCAATCAAGTCAACTTCTGTTTGTACAATCTCTACAACTTTGTCATTGTCAAAAGCTGACGTGTATCATTGTAGTGTTTGTTTATTGTTGTCTGCTTTATTTTTGTAGTCATATCCTTCGGTTCGTTGAATATCAGTCAGTGCAGTAATACTTGCACTTCCGCCAGTTACAACACTTGTTAGAGTTCTTTCTTTATTTAATTTCAGCTCATTTACAATTTCTCGTTCTATTATTATTTGGTTCTTTAACACTTGAGCTTTAACCTCTTCTAGTAACAATGGCTTAACGATACTTGACTTTAGAAGAAGCTCTCCAAACTTCTCCTCAGGAATGTTTAATGAATCAGCATTTGCTTTGACTAATACATCTATTTTCTCTGCTCCATAACATTTTTTAAATCCAAAATGTTGACTCTGCTTTTTGAAAATATAGCTTTGGAGAAGTGTGTAGCAGTATTGACAATGACCATCCCTTGTTCTGTGCAGTTAAAGTTGTTAGGTTGTTCATTTTGTACATTGACAACTTCTTCGTAAGTTCTTGTTTCTGCGAATTGTTTCATTTTATTAACAGCATGAATGCTTCGCTTTAAGTGCTCTGAAAAACATTTGGCTTGGTACCAATCTTTACAGTCTCCACAAAATCTCTGCAAAGTGACATTGCACGTATTACACTTTGTAGTGTGCCGGTTGATGTTGTTTGGATTTTTGCATTTAGGACATATAAACAGTAATTTTATTTAAATAATTACAATCAAGGCAAGAAAGGCTTCCTATTACACTACTCCGGTGACGGCAAACAATGTGTAGAGGAGTCCCTAATTGTGTTTGGTGCATTGATGCGTAGCATCAATGCAGGTGGTGCGGAGGTTTTCTGGGTCATTGATGCGTAGCATCAATGTGTTTGTTCTTTGGGGGGGAGTTTGATTTTGGGTGGTCATCGGGGTGGTTGTCAGGGTTGGGGTTAAAGAATTGGTCAATGGGAGGTTGAACAAATGTACCCGGTGGTTTGAAGGGTGGGTTGTTGGAAGGTACTGGGGCGAGAGTGGATTGAGCAAGGGATTTTTGGAGTTTTGCGGTTTTTGCTCTAGCATCGGCTTTTGCTTTGGATCTTTTGGTGGGTGATGAGATGGATTGGTTGGACGTAGGTTTGGAGGGTCTGGTGAAGAAGTTCAGGAAGTCGGCGGAATTAACTGGGTCTGTTGGTGCAGGTATTTCTTCTTCTTCCTCATCTTCGAACATGAGATCGTCGAAACTGTCACTGGGGGGTTGTGGTGTGGTATGTGTCGATCGTGCGAGGAGCTGGTCCATTTTTAAAAGTAAACTATCCAACTTGCACGTCGACTCCTTGACAGTTGTTTGGATATTTGAGAGCGATTCTTCCACCGCTGCTAGTCTTTTCTCAAAGTCAGCAATAGACTTCTCCATCTTCTCAATTCTCTTCAAAATGCCATCATCATCAAGGGAGGATAGAATGTCTTGTTTTTTGGTGGTCCTCTTTGTTTTTTGAGAAGTAGTGGGGTTGGTGTCGGTGGGTGTCCAAGGGAGGACGGTGAAATGTTCGAAAGAGATCTCTCTTGTTGATCGGATTTTACAATTGTCTCCTGACAAATCCGTGGTCACTGACGTAACCGGTAGAATCTCGTTAACAAAAGATCCATCGACCGATATTTTATATTTGGTATTGATGATCGGAACAGGTGATGGGATGCCAATGTCACTGATTATCTCACGAGAAGGTAAACATAATGTGAAGTTCTTTACGGGATTATATCTAACTAGTGTGAGGTTTAATGACTTCATGGTGTGTAGGCACGAGAGTAAGGGGTCACATGAGAATTGATTACCAGTCTTAACCTCATTTGATCTTTTCAACATGGCCAAAGTAGATGAAGCGGCAGGAATGCAAGGACTATTTAATGTTTTGATTAGATTTCTAATTCTCGACGCAGTGCAAATAATCCATGCTGAGTCCATTCCTAGTCCACCCACTGACCGTGGATCTTGTATGAGGTGTGTCGGACATGTAGGGGGCAGGTGTAGGAGACGACGTACATGTAGATTGAATGATGAATCCATACGCTCTAGACTCTTTTTTGTCACATTGCCTAAACTGGTGAAATAGCGAATGACACCACCTTTTAGTGTACTCAGCATTGATAAGGTTCGAGAAGGGTGGAGGTACTTGGCAGACAAGGCAGGTAACATGACGTTAAATCTTGATCGAACCCTGTTACATGTGGGGAATGATGATGGGAAATAAGAGAACATGATGCCTAGGTATTTCCATGGACTTTTGATATCGTTGTGTATCGTGAAATCTCTATATGGTGTAATGTCTGCGGAGGGTTGTTTGTTGTTGTTATAGTATACGTAGGAGATCAATATGCTTTTTTGGTCATTGATCTTGAGGCATAGTAGCTTGCTGTATATGTCCACGGTTTTTAAGGACGCGGTGCGACCCGCTAGAGAATTATTTGCAATACCAAAATCATCAGCGAAACCAAGGACCGGGATGGATGGAACATTCGGGATCTTATAACCATTCATCTCTATAATTAARGCTCTAACAATGATTTCCGTGTATAGATTGAAGATGGTTGGACTGAGTGGATCACCTTGTGGTACTCCTCGAAGTATATCAATACATTCTGTGAGACCATAAGCTGTACGTACCCGACATGTTTGATTTACTTTCTTTGGTATTCCGAGCAACGAGAGTAGTTCAAACAGTCTTTCATGTGCCACACTCCCATAGGCGTCGGAGAAATCAATTAGGGAAATGTATAGATCAGATTTGAGAGCTTTTGAATCAGTCATCATGTTTAGCATTGTTGTGGTAAGTTCCGCACAAGATCCACCAGGTACGAACCCTCTCTGTAGTGGCGATATGGTATTTGACGCCATTAACGCTTTCATAAATTGTTTGTTGATAATGGCAAGGGTAATGCGGTATAGGACTGGAAGGATTGCAATTGGTCGGAACTTGGATACGTTTAACAAATCTTCTGGATCAGACGTCTTGGGTATTAATGATATGTATGCTTCTTTTAACGAATCAGGAACGGTGAGGATCCTCACCACGAAGTATTCTTGTAAGGATTGAAGGCATTTGTTCATGAAGTTCATGTTCAGTCTTCTTTAGATTCAGAAGCATTTTTCCATCAACACTGTTGATGCTGGGTGTATGAGATGTGGATTGAAGCGCATCTTCGTATTCGGTAAGTGATATGTCTTGGAAGTATGCGTTGGTGGTGTCATCGGACCATGGTGTTGACGTCTTTTGGATCATGTCGATGATTTGTTGGGTTTTGACAAATTATAACATAATATTTTTTAAAAAGCTTCAATTTCTTATAGCCAGGACCATTGAGAGCTGCTTCAGTGTTCTCTCCTTTCACAATCACCATTGGCTTCAATTTTGATATTTGTTTAATAAACTCTTATAACAATACCAAGGATACATGTCATCCTTTTTTTACTATCCTTTGACTTTTTCAACAAAACTTCTTTGTTTCCCTTTTTTTAAAATCCCCTCTCCTTTTCTCCCTTTTTCTTTTTTATTTTACCCCCTCTTCATGGCTAGACATATTTGTATATCCATTTTTATCTTCATTTATATTTATCATATTTATGACTGTGAAAAGCACAAAATGTAGACCTGCACACAATGTTTGCAGCAACAATAATTGTATGTTTGAGTGTATATTATTGAAATTAAAAAAAAATCTAATCATATAGTTTTGACAACTTTCTCCCTTTAAGTTTAATTAAGGGTTTTTGAGTACAGAATACTTTTGCTTAAAAATGTTCAATAACAAGTCTTATTTTTATTGTAGCAACGGTATGTATTATAAAATGCTCCTTATTTAAAAGATTGGCTTAAAAACAAAGTGATAAAGAGGAATAAAAGTACAAAAACATGAACATCATCACAAGATTATTGATTTTATGTTTACTTGCTGTAATTTGCAATAGTAATCCCAGCAACAGCCTCACCAACAACCCTAACATTGACACTAGCTACTACAAGAAGTTGAATATGAGCTTGTTCAGTTTCACAACCACAGTGTTGTTGCCCAAAGTATGCCAGTATTGAGGCCTGAGAGACTTGAGTATCTCCGGACTTATATTAAGGACAACATACATGAGACCAATCTGAGGCTGGTCCAAGATATTGTGAATGGAAACAATGTTTTGCCTACATTACAATAGAACAATATACATCACTCACAACCACATTAAAAGGGCAAAGAAAGAATTCCAAACTGCAAGAATTGATACTGTTCTAGATGTTGCTAACAGGCCGGATCTTGCCTAAACTTAAGATGGTAGCAGCTTCTTCTAAGGTCTCCATGTCTAACCTAGACTGTTCACACTGTTATTTGTATCAAATTGGATGTTGAACTTGCTCAACTCAGTGACTAAGCATAATCAGCTGTTTATTGATGGTACATTCAGCACTGTTCCTCAAGGTGTAGCTCAGTTGATTGTTATAATGGTGTTGAAACGTGGTTTTACAAGAGCACAGCCAGTGATGTTTGCATAAACTCAATCTAGAACTATTGTGGAGTATAAGTTCATGTAGAGGGAAATTCTAGATTTTGCACCCAATCTGGCCACCGTTCCAAAAATATATGCCATAATTGATTTTGAATATTCTCACATCAGTGCCATAAAAAATGTGTTTAGCAATGTTCAAATTGTATGTTGTATGTTGTACTTTCTACAAGCAATAGTGAGGCATTTATATAGAAGCTGATTCAAGGAGTATATTAACACAAAGCGTTTTGATTTCTACCTTTTTATGTTCTAAAATTTCCCGCTTGGGAGCAATTTAAAAAAATAATGGCCCACCAGTTAAGGTTATAACCTCACTAGGGACCAAATCAATTTGAACAGCAACATCAGAAACATTAGATTCTGATGTTGAACCTGTGGTTTTATTACCAACAGTAATTGAATTGTTGCAACAATTTTTACCTTTATGACATATGTGTTGTCGCTGTTGTAATTGTACTGTGTTGTTTATTTGTTTTTTGTTGTTGTTGTTTGAATTTTGTTTTATTTTATTTATATAATATATTTCTCCAGAAATGGATATATAATAATAGTATTAATATGGGTAATTCCAGGAGTGACCAGACTTGTAGTTGTATATCTTTGCCGGTATATCCCGTTTAAATTAATGTTTCTGTTGTTATCAACAACAACCAAACAAACAAAAACAACAACATGTCATCCCTTCAGCCAAAGTCTGAGCCAATATGCTACTGCAAGTACAATTTTGAAATCCATAGAAGAAAAGCTAGATTGAGTGATCACATTAGTCACCACAAATGTAGAGCTTATCAAAAACCTTTTCGTTGAGATTCAGACCATTAAAGGTGGTCCTTTTAGTGCTGTGTATTGTTCCACCTTACTAAGTAATATCACTCCTCAGCAAAAGGAACTTTTAGGTAGGATGTTCTCTGAGAACAACATCAAGTGGGATCAGCTGAAGAGCAATGTTGAATGGCTGTTGGCGCTACAAATTGTGACCTGTATACTCGGTTTGTTAAGAGTAGCTCCAGGGATAACTATCACGCGTATCTCCTACATGAAAATGCAGTTGAGAAAGCTGTACAATGGTGCAAGGCCAACGTAAGCAAAGACAAGAGAGCGCCTAAGAGACACAAAAGTAATTAAAATATTGTGTTAAATTAATTGTTTTCTGTTTTAGTTTTTCCGCAAACACCTGATGAAATAATCAATGGAGTAATTTACTCAATTGAAAGTGTTGATGAATTACAAAACACTAAAAATAAAACTCCCGAGGAACTTTATCAACAAGTGCAAATTCAGATTGATCAACTTGTTCAAGATGGTGTGATTCAAAAATGCTATCATTTGCCCTTATTTGAGCAATTATCCTCTTATGTTCTGTTTCGCATATTCTGCATATATTTTTAAGAGCTTCACCAATAAATTCTTTGCCATTATCAGACTTAATGGTCTTTGGAAAACCAAATGTTAGGAAAATTTCTAGGACATTTCTCGAGACTTCTTCCATAGACTTATCCAAACATAACCTGAGAATTTGTCCACTACCGTTAACGCGTATTTATGTCCAAACTTGCTTTCTGGTAGAAACATAATATCCATATGCAGATGTTGGCCAGGTAGGCAAAATACTGGTTCAATTCGAGGTGCATAGCCAATACAATGATTGTTTACTTTCTGACATATTGCACATTCTCTGCAGAGATCTTGACACTTTTTTAGAAGATTTCCAGGTACATAATCAACAAGTTGTGACACAGCATTGTAAAGAGCGTTTGTTCCAACGTGGCCCACTTTATGAATATCCTTTAACAGTTGATCTACTTCTTTGATGGAATTTACTTTCAACTCTTCTTCTACCGTAGCAGAAATATGTTGAATTTGAGAGGCCATATCAGCGAGGAATTAATCATCCTCTGGAATGCTGACGGGATGTGCTTCAATCCTAGCGGTGCTATGATGAACCGATATCTCTTGTTTTCAAAAGAGAATCCTGTTACAGATCTGTCCTTTCTTCTGAGCGGTACTTGTAAGTAGGCAGATTTAAGGTCTATTTTACTCATAATTGTTGCTCCACTACGGCTTATCGTTCTAAATATGTGGTCGATGCCCGGGACGTCATTTGTGTCATCCTTAATCAAGCGGTTGATAGGTACAAAATTATGGACAAATCTCCATTTTCCTGAGAAAATCAAGAATTAGTTTGTATTAAAAAGTCCCATATCTTTCTTCTTCTGTTCTGAAGTCATCCAGGTCTATCATCTGCCGACTCCAACAACCACCACTACGCTCATTTTCATTAATGAATTCGATCGCAATCTCACCAATAGTGCTGACTTTTCCATCCGTTTCTTCATTCAAATTTATGTCGTTTTGGATGTCCTTCATGAGTTCAGTCACATCCTTGTGGTAAGTGACTCCGTTCACTTCATTTCTGTTTTCTTCTTCTAGCACTTCTTCGATTGTCTTTACTCTATATTTAGTGGTCATATGTCTCATCTCCATCATGGATATAGCGGGTATATCCATTTGTAGTCTATCCACTATATCAAGTCCAAAGATTACCTCGCTTTTGGCTTGCTCGAGTATTACAAATACCACTTTTCTAGTCAAACCAAGACAATCCGTTGAGCATACGCGGGTTGATTCATCCGCCAAGTAAATTTTGAAGTATGCCGGGGAAACATGATATAGCTCCCTCCATTCTGGGTTGGCCATGAGTCTCTTCAAACCTTCTTTAGAGATGGTTGATCCCTTATCTACCAATGCCTTTACTGACAATAAGTTGATTTTGGCATTTACTGTGTGTAGTGGCCGTACATCAGGAACTGGATAGACCTTTCCATCAAGGGTTATTGTTTTTTGCTCATCCATTTCGTCTTCATCGTTGACTTCTTCTTTCAGAGGATTGACTTTCTCATTTAGGTATTCAAGATCTAAATGCACCTGCCCCACTGCCATTTCCTCTTTTAGGTCCTCCGCGTTATCGTAGATCATGTAAGTCTTCACCTTGGATACTGATTGCACTAATGGCCGCTGAGAGGCTTGATACTTCCTGTTCTGAAACAACATCCGGGTAGTAAGTTTTATTTTTATTAATTTTAAAATGCGGACATTTATACATATCCGTACCCACTAATCCTTCCACATCCTCTTTAGGGCAATTTGGCTGCTCATGGTCCGGATCCTTACATTTCCAACAATACCTTCCATGCCTGTGTGCAGGTGGTTTGTTCTGTCGCATAGGATCCTGCGAGGAGGGTGGCTCCCTAGGTGCGGTTGCCACAACTTTGTTTTCATTCGCCTTGTGCTTATCATTTAGGCATTTGTCTCTTGTCTCAACCATTTTATTTGGTTTCTGGGCTTGTGGCTCGTCACTCCATTTGGGATTTTGTTGGGGATGATGTTGTGGTACCACTCCAACCTCACAATGCTCCGCCGCGCTGTCGTCCCTTAGTAATTTGATCAAATTTATCATCAATTTGTCGAGAGATATTCTCTTCAAACTTAATGAACGCGCTTCTCTTCGATAGTTAGTGCCGCTGGTGGTGTTGTGTGGGAGAGAACGAATGAAGTTCTCTATTGCTTTGTCTTCTTCCACTTCCAACAAAGTGACCCAGTTCAAGTATCAATGGTGATAAGATTGTTTGGTCTCTTTCTTTTCGGGCTTGAGGGTTATGTACTCCGTCTTAAAGTCGTTGTAAGATTTTTCAGGATTCATGATAAATGGTACTAGCGCCATGATGTCATCCATTGTATCGTTCATGAACGTTTCTGTCTCCAACAGGTCCCTTAAGGCATTTCTCTCATCTTTGGGTAACTGCTTAAGTAGAAGTGGTAGAATGTCCGCTGCCACTACTGTTAGATCTGAGACGTTGGCTTTGAACCTCAAAATATCACTAATTACAGAGTTGGCCTTAATCTCAGGGATGATTTTGTATGAGTTGATGCGTCTTCTTCCATCAAAAGTGCTCTTCTCGATCTTCTCTTGGTCTTCCTTCTGGAGCAATTTCTCGGTCTGAATGTGGACCAATTGAAGGTATTGGCCGGCTTTCTCTACCGCCAGTGCTGCTGCTTGTACGCGATCTTCCCATTCCAACCCTTCTTGCCAGAATGCGTTGCGAATATGCTCAAGGTTCTGCCACCTGCACATGTCCTCTGGTTGCAGTCCTAACTGCTCTGGGGCATAAGCCTTTACCCCGTCCAGGTCATTTTGCACAAAGTCTTGCCATACAAACTTGGGTCTGGCCCATTCTTGTCGTCGGATAAATTCTCCAAATTCTGAAACGGCGCCTGGTTGTTCCTCAATGTCGTTTACAATTGGCCTTCCTGTTGCCGGTCTGCTTTTTAATCTTAAGGGAGCAGGTGAGTTGAGGTTTAGACACTTCCAAAATGATGCAAGCACTGGAGACGAAATTCAATCAATTAAGGTCTTGTAAGTTTATTATTGATTTAATGCATTTATTGAATCATAACATTTAGTGACACTACCAATTCATGCCGCAGAACTGGCCCGTAAGCAGTTAATTGTTAAAGCAGAGTCCAACCATACACAATACGTCGAAAATGTTGAAGATGAGGAGGACTTGTTAAAAGATTTGGACGAAGAGGTTGAAGGTGCTTTCATGCCAGACTGCTTTAATGAAGCCGGGTTTCATATGGCGTTCCTCCATCCAACCATAGCTAATGAATTAGGTGCGAATAGACAGAAGGTTGATACGATCAAGAAATTGATTTCACGAAACAGCCATGTATGTTTTCACCATAACCTACTCTGAACTTTTTTTAGAAAAATGCGTTCTCGTGCAAGTACATGAAAGCTGGTTTTAAACCAGAGCTGTTCCTTGATGAATTGTACGAACGAATCATCAGTAAGCCCACTATTGGTTTGGAATATCCGGATACACGTGCCTCTAAGCAAGACACCAAACTGCAAACTGATATTGCCAGTCTAATTGAGGAGAAGATGTCAAGAATTTCCGTTCCTGCCAACTTACCAAGTATCATTGCAGACATTATTGACAAGAAACTTCTTCAAGTCACAGTCCAAAGTGCCCCTTCACCACCTGCTCTACTAAACCAAGTTCAACCATTGCCATCGGTACCTGCTGCACCTGTCGCTCCCACACCAACTCCGCCAACACAAACACCTAATACACCATCCAGTGTAGTCCCCGATTCTATCCCTACACCAGTCGTAAATACTCTTTCTCCGGTTGTTCATCAGGCCACCACCACTACCAAGAAGGTCGCAAAAGCAAGCGCCAGCTCCAGTCAGCCTAAAAAAAGGGGACGTCCGAGGAAACAACAAGAGGAGGAAGAGCAGAGTGACCAGGAGCCAAAACAGAAAAAAAGGAACACGAATGTATGGGATGAATAAAGATTGTGTTTTTAGTACATAATTGTGTTTATGGCAACCTCTTCAAAACAAAGGATATTGATAAATAGAAGAAAATAAAAAGAAATAGGCTTTTTTTATTTGCTTCTATTCATTATTATATACCCTATTTCTATTTGTCCTTATCCTTTTTTTTACGAG